>VMDO01004578.1:0-123353 GCA_007922755.1 Pedetes capensis
TGTGTGTGTGTCTGTGTGTGTCTATGTGTGTGAGTCTGTGTGCGTGTCTATGTGTGTGAGTCTGTGTGTGTGTCTCTGTGCTTCTCTGTGGCAGGGTGTGGTGTGGGGTTCAACTTCTCTCAGTTTTTGCTTCTCCCAACCTTGAGATAAATTCCTTATATGGAGCTGAGCGCGGTGGCACGTGCCTGCAATCCCAGAACTCAGGAGTCTGCAGCAGGAGGATTGCAAGTTCAAAGTCACCCTGGGCTACACAGAGAGTTCAAGGCCAGCCTGGGCTACATAGTGAGATCCTGTCTCAAAGCTTTAAAAACAAGGACCTGGGGTGCAGCTCAGTAGTAGCTCTCTTGCCTAGCATATGCCAGGACCTGGACTCAATCCCCGGTACCCCAAAACGAACCAACAAATGAACAGACAACAACAACAAACCAAAAACACTTCTTCATGAGGAACCGGAGAAGGCAATTTAGAATATTGAGACCAACTGAAATGTTGGGAACACAGGAACTATGACGCAAATAGGAAAAAGTTGAAAGAAGTTAGATCTGATTTTTAATTAGGCTCCACTGGGTAACAACACTGCCACAGAAAGTCATTATAATTGGGAAATTCTTAGTCCCTGGAACACAGCAGACGGTCAGTAATCTCTGAATTTGTAGTCACTCAGGCAGCACTCAGGCTGAGCTTTACCTGTCATTCGAGGAGGGGGAACACACTTCCTGCTTAAAGCTACTACAGAAGCGATGGAGCAGCATATCTATACATTAAATACAACTAATTACACTATGTCACTAAAATTTTTCCTAATACTAACTATAGTGTAAGGTTTTAAACTTTTAAAAATACTTCTGAAGTAATACTTTGAAATATGTTAACAATAAAAAAATCCCCAAAACACTTCATCAAACTTTCAGAGCTGGAAGGTTTTTAAAGAATTTAATTAGAGCAAACCACCCAGTAAGAGCACTCCCTGCTTCACACGAAAGACTGAACTCTCCTCCTGAAACACAAAAGGAACCTGGCATAGAAGATGGACATAGGCTCTCGTGCACCTGATTTTCGTTAAACAGGAGGCCTGCTCTGTAGCCTGTGGGGTGGAAATAGTGTGAATCAGGGTCAGAATGCCTGGGGAAGAGTTCAAATTTGGTCCCTAAATAGCACTGTGACCCAGAGCAAAGCACTGTTATGTCTACTGCCTTATCAGTGAATAAGAAAATGTTTGCCGTAACTTCCTGGTGAGGCGGCCACCAGGATTAAATGAAAAACAGTATCCCCTACCCATGGCTTCGTTTTCCAGTTCCAATTACCCACAGTCAAGCACAATCCAAAAATGTTACATGGAAAATTCTAGAAATGAACAATTCCTAAGTTTCAAATTGCATGTTATTCGGAATAGCGTGAAAGAATTTTACACTGTCCTACTCTGCCCTGCCCAGAAGGTGAATCACCCCTTTGTCCACAGTCTCTGTGCTGTATACACCACCCACCCGTGAGTAACCATCTCACTTGCCAGTTGACTACTGCAGTATAGCCACACTGGTGTTCAAGAAACCCTTATTTACTTACTTTGTTGTAGTTGTTGTTGTTAGGTGCCGTCGAGTCGAGTCCAACTCATAGCGACCCTCAGAGGGTTTTCAATGGCTGACTGTTTTTTCGGGATTGCCTAGGGAGTGGATTGCCAGGTCCTTCTCCCATTTTTGTGGTGCTGGGAATCGAACCTGGGACCTCAGAGACTGCAGCACAGCGCTCTACCAACTGAGCTAAATCCCAGCCCCTGGCAATGCTTTAGGGAATTAAAAAAAATACAGTGACTCTGAGGTTCAGGATTAAGTTTTAGGTCTCCACTGGGGATCTTGGAATATCTTCCATGGATAAGGGGACACTACGGCACTGTATGCGCAAAGCCTTTTAGAAAAAAAACAACATAAAAAGACACAAACATAAAGCATACTAAAATGTATGAATGGGAGAAGGACGTGGCAACCCACTCCCAAGGCAATCCCGAAACAATCTGTCATTGAAAACCCTATGAGGGTCGCTGTGAGTCGGACACGACTTGATGACATCTAACAACAACAACAACAACAACAACAACATATATGATCTCCGACCTGTCCATCAGCTTGTACTACGGGGGCTTGCTTGTGGCTGTGATGCTGACAGCTGTGCCACAGGTATTTCAGAAACCAGCAGAGCCACCCATCCTTGACAGTTCTCAGTTGAGCTTCCAGACCATGACAGAACATGGAGAAGGACCCAGAAACCCTTAGCTATTGAAACAATTAGCTATTAAAAACCTTATAAATAGCAGAGAAGCACTGTTAAATATACTGCTACAGAATGAGCCCTTGAGGCTAAAAGGCTTTCCAGAAACGACTAGGGAAGAGCTGCCTCCTTAAAGTAGAGTTCACCTTAATGACTGGAATGGAGAAAAACCCTTGGGATCTTCTTTTGCTGGTGCGGCATGACTCAAAATGAGAAGAAACACAGTGGCTGCAACAATGGGCTCAAACATAAAGAGATCCTGTGCATGGCACAGTGTTGGGTAGTGTTTCTGTTGGACATAGGGTCGCTATGAGTCAGACCCAACTCAAGGGCACCTAACAACAAAATGTATGACAAAGCCAGGGCTCCCTTTCATCACACAATGCCTTATTATTTCTCCAAGGACAAACAAGTCTAACAGTTTCTTTCAGAAGTATTCCAGGCATAGGAGAGAGCTTTTCCTCAAATAGTCATGTTGCGGAAACACTGTGGTATACCTAGTTACCTCTTCCCCACAGTCACGTAGAATGCTATCCTATTGGCAAATACAGCTATTGTCTGTTCTTCTTAAAAACCAGCTCCCTGGTATTCCACAGAAGGACTGCTGCCACCCTTCATGAGGAGGATTTATTCACCCATTCTAGGTTTCTTAGAATCTTTCACTTTCCTATATTGAGATGCCATAAATATCTCCACATGGAACCCTAGAATTTCGTAGCACAGCCTTCTTAAAATACCTCGAAGACCTACAACTCTGTGGCTCTCCTTCAGAGAATTCTGTATAAGGCTGGTGCACCTCCGACTCTAGGCAAAACATGTTAATGCTGAACACATATTTGGTGAGATCGTTTCTATTAGAACATGGTACTGCAACATGGACCCCGATGACAGGGTTGTGCTTTCATACACAAAATAAGAATGAAGAATTTAAAAGAGGAATGTCGTTCTGTCTGCACTGCTTGTCAAAACAGCAACAACAAACCCCTGCAGGGGGCTCTATCGTTCCGGAGGCATTGCGCAAACATTGTCTTTATGTCTCTTAGTACTTAACAGCATCACAAAAGCATAAAATCTCAGAACTAGCCTCATCCCTTTCTACAGACATGTCTGTAGAAATGATGTCTAAAACCATTTTCACATGTCAAAAGGGGTGATCGTAAGCTGGATCAAAGGAACAGCACATTTTACCAAGCAGTTTGCAAACTGTGAGTCGAGACCAAAGCAACAGAACTGTGAGCGGCCAAACAGGGTCAATAAATGACTGAATCCTGGACACACCTGTAGGAGCTGGTGGACTCATAATCCAGAACGCCATTGGCTGTAATCACCCCGCTCAGTGGGTCGATACGGAAGGCTTCTGCTTGGTTGCCAGAGAGGATGGAATACTCAACCAGGCTGTTCACCCCACTGTCCAAGTCAGTAGCAAGAACCTGTGCGAAACCAACTCTCCCATTAGAAAAGATTTAATCTGTAATTTGGACAAAGTCTACTTTTCAGAAAAATGCGTTATGAAAAAATTCACAGATGTATTTTAAAAACAATGATTAAAATGTTACTGACACGCAACTAAAGTTTATGTTTAACTTTATAACAAAGTGGGCAATGGGCGTGGAGATTTTCTGCATACTCAAGGGATTTCCAAATAACTTTCACATGTTCCTGAGCTATAATTTCAGGCAATGGGCAAAATTACTGGAAAAATATCTAATTTGCTTGAATAGAAGATTTCCAGTACTATATATTGATTCATGCTGGCACCAGAAAAGGAAATCAATGTTATAGAAAAAGTTCATATAGTGAATGATAATCTTTCACTTGCCCCTTATTTTTTCTCTTCATAGTATTGCTTATAAAATAGGCCATGTGTGGATATTTTATACTGTATTAAAGTTTTAATGGAAAGGAATTTTTTTAAAAAAAAACAAAACCCTTGACTGTGTGCTAATAAATTTAGATCGTCATCATTTATTTGATGACCTATCGAGTAGTGCTGAGGTCACCACAACCCTTTTGTGTCACTGTCCATGGAGATGCGTTGTTTCGTTTGCATTAATTTTTAATCCCTTCACCAGTTACAGCAGCGGATTCAAGATTTTAAGAGCATGGTCCAGACTTTTTAAATGGTTCTCGTTCCTGCCTTTACTTCCCTTGTGCACCTCAGCCTTCGCTCATGCTCCCTGTCACCTCTCTTGGGCTACTCGACTGCCGTCCTAGTGGGTTGTGATTCTAATTCCTTCCCTCTCCATCCATCTTCTGCACCACAGAGTTCAGGGCCCCTGATGACCAGGTGGAGCAGCCAGGACTGTGTCAGGTGGCCACATGAGCCAGCTGTGTGGTACACAGAGTAGCAACACACAGCATCCTTTGGGGTCACCAGGAAGAGAATCTGGTCTCCAAGTAGGGACAAATAAAGTCCTTCAGTCCCTGGTACAGAAAGTGGGCCTCCCAGGTGGTGGATCAGTGAGGACTTCAGGGCGCCAGCAACCTGTGTCCTCTACGCTACCTTCCCCAGGAAAGAAGGGTGTCTGGGTGAACACAGGAACCTGGGGCATTGATGGCACAGCTTCCTTGGGCTGTCACCATCCAGATAAATCAGCACCACTTTGCCTCTGTCTTGATGTCCCTTCCCCTAAGAGTCAAGATCCAAGGAAAGGCAGTGTCTGTGACTGAGACAGGTGTTCACCTCTGCTTTGGTGGAACAGAGCGGGTGTCCCTTCCATACCTGGACAATCCCACCCAGTCCTACCACTCAGAGGCAGGCCCTTTCCTCAAGGGAAATACCATAGATTCTGGAATCGAATCTGCACCCTTCCAGCAGTTTTAGAGGGCTGCAAAATCAGGCGCGGAACAGAATCGTGTGCAGATTGGATTCACGCACAAGAGCAGAATCGCTCTAACACACATCTGATTTTGTAGCCCTTTAACATTGTTGTAAGGGCATGGACTCTCGATTTGAGAATATACAGTAAGCAGGGATATGGCTAAAATGATGGTGTAAGTGGCGGTGGTGGCACAGGCTTGTAACCTCAGCAACTCAGGAGGCTGAGGCAGGAGGATCTCAAGTTCAGGCCAGAGGCAGCCTGAGTCACTTAGTGAGACCACGTCTCAAAGAGTAAAAATTGGTCTGGGGTGTGGCTCAGTGGTAGGGCACTTGTGAAGCATGCGTGAGGCCCTGGATTCAGCCCCCCTTGTAACACACACACACACACACACACACACACACACTCACACACACACACACTCACACACACACAGAGGGTGCACACGCACACAAAGAGGGGTATTCTCTGTACCACATGGAGAGGCATGTTTCTCTCCTCTTCTCTCGGGACACTCAGTATACACTGGGTAGCTGGCGTTCAGCTCACTTAGTAGAGTGCTGTTCTGTGTGCTCAGAGGCCTTGGGTTTGATCCTCAGCACCCCCAAAATGGGAAAAGGACCTGTCAGCCCACTCCCCAAAAAACAATCATAAAACAAGCAGCCATCAAAACCCCCTGTGAATAGTAGAGAGGCACCCATAGAGCACCAGGCGTGGCACAGTGTCGGGGAGGGTTTTGTTCTATGGTACACAGGGTCGCTATGAGTTGGACTCGACAGCACCTGACAACAACAACATTATAATATTAATCATATGCCACTGAATTTTACACTTCTATTTCTGGCCTCTCACTAAGTTGTATGCATGTATAAGGCTAGTCGTTTTTAGGTTTCTGTAGAGCCCCTACAGAGAGCCCTTGGCCAGGAATTAAGTCCCGAAGGAATAAAGAGAAGTAAGAAGGCACACGGAAATTTCACATCCCCTTCAATCGAAGGTTTCAGCCGGGGGCTGGGGTTTAGCCCAGTTGGTAGAGCGCTGCTCTGCAGTCTCTGAGGTCCCCGGTTCAAGTCCCAGCACCACAAAAATGGGAAAAGGACCTGGCAATCCACTCCCAAGGCAATCCCGAAACAGTCAGCCATTGAAAACCTATGAAGGTCGCTATGAGTCGGACATGACTCGATGGCACCTAACAACAACAACAACGCTTCAATCAGTGCATCACACATTGTACATGCCCTGGAGGCATCTGAAGTTCACGTGTTGGACACAGGGCTTGGACATTTGGGCATCCACTGATGACGCACACACACACTCAGGCACCCGCATGCACGTATTTCTGCTACCTGTATGATAGGTGCGTCGCAGAGCCGGTCTTCGGGCACCGACGCCTGATACGCACTGTGCTGGAAGCGCGGGAAATTATCATTCACGTCCTGTATTGAGACTGCAACTCTGCTGTAGGCTTTATGCCCGCTGCTTTCAGCTAAAACGACGAGTTGTACTTCACTCCTCACCTCGAAATCGAGGCACTGGGGCTCTCTCACAGTGAGATGTCCTGTTTTCATTCCCAAAGAGAGAAAAGAGAAAAAAGAGAGTGATGTTGCTGTTTAAAATGTCCCAAACGCAGCCCTGACGCTGTGCTCACCGTCTTTTGAGAGCCGCCCTTATCAGTGACTTCCCCTCCCCGCTGACCACAGCCATTGTGAAAACAGCAGGGGCTTGGAGGTGTCTGCAGAGTTCAGGCATGGACACGGGAAGAAAGCAGGGACTACCTGAAACCTGCGGGTGAGCTCTTAAATCAACTTTCTCTCTCCATATCCAGCACCTTGCCCAATGCAGAGTCCACGTTTCAGACACGCCTTGAATCCACCTCCGTGTCCACTGCTGCTGCAACCCTCTAAGCCGCCCACACCTCCCTCCTTGCCCACTGCATTAGCGACTTAACTGTCTCCACATCCATTCTGGACTGAATAAAACCAGACAACATCACTGTCCTGCATAAAACCCTTCAATGGCCTTCCATGGCTACCATGATGGAGTTGAGCATCTTTAACCTACAGGGTTGGCCTGTGGTCCCCCCAGAGCTCCAGGGTCTCCCTTCCTTCTCCACTTCCCCCGTCTTGCTGTGCTCGGAACGCACAGCCCCTCATGCTCTTTCCTCCTTTCAGAGTTGCCACGCGAGCGTCTCCATCTGCCTGGAAAGGCCCCACCTCCATCTTCCTTGGGAATCTTTCCTGCCCCGCACCATCACCGTGTTGGCCCCCAGCACCCTTGCAGAGGACCCGCATTTCTAGCGGCCTCATCATCCCTGTTTGCCTGCCTCAGGCCTATTCCTCCTCCGGGGTTGTAAACTGCACAAGCTCAGAGCTGACTTGCCCCTTGCTTTCCAACATATCCTCAACACCAGGCTCAGGGGCCAGCCACAGAAGGCATTCCTGATTTGTTCACATCCTCAGATAAAATGCGGAACCAGATGAGAGAAGAGGACTTTGGGGATGATGCCACGGCTCAGGTTTCCTCCAGAGTAAAAAATTCCTTCAAGCCAGACAGGTCGGCACACCCATGTGATCTCAGCCATATGGGAGGCAGAGGCAGGAGGATCACAAATTTGAGGCCAGAGGCAGCCTGTGTGACTTAGCAAGGCCCTGCCTCAAAATCAAAAATAAAAATGGGCTAGTGGTGCAGATGAGTGGCAGAGCGCTTACAAAGAGCGTGCTCGAGGCCCTGGATTCAGCCACATGGTACCTCAAAAAAAAAAAAAAAGAAAGAAAAGAAAGAAAGAAGGAAAATAAAAGAAAAGGAAAAAAAAAAGGAAAGAAAAGGAAAGAAAAGAAAAGAAAAAGAAAATTCCTTTAATCTAATTGCCTTCTCTAATTTCTATTTTGGTTTTCCTCTACTTTAGACCAAAATTTCTGATCCAATTTAATACTATTATCATTTACTTGATTCTGATTGTCAGAAATTCCATCAAATAGAGATTTATGAGTGAATTGGAGATTCCTGAAGCCAAGAATCAATCCCAGCACCAGCTACTTAACTTGGGTGAATTAGTGGGTCCCAGCATCTACTAATTTTTGTGACCTTGAGTAAATTATTCGGGTCCATAAAGCTAAGGTTCTGCGTCTGTAAAATGGGCATATTAATAACAATTTCATAGGGTGGCTGTGAGGAGTAACTGAAATCACAGGATTGTGGACGCTTTCTTCACAGGCACCTGTACACCCATGGTTGTCTGTCCGTACTTTCTCAGGTGCAGACAGAGTATCTTTGTGAACTATGATGCTTGGAAGAGAACATTTAACATACACAGACTTTCAGAAGTTTGATCTTCTCGTGAAAGGACCTGCACTTTTAACCTGGACCCTGGTGACATTCATATCCTGCCCTGATAGTGTGTCTTTGTGATTGAATGGGTGGGGGCAGATTTTTTTAGTTCATATTCTATTGTTCAGAAAAATTAAATGTTCATATGCTATATTAATTACTCATGATGCAGCCAAGTGCCGTGGTGCATGCCTAGAATCGCAGTGGTTGCGAAGCTGAGGCAGGAGGATTGTGAGTTTGAGGCCAGAAGCAGACTGAGCAACTTAGTGGGATCCTGTCTCAACAATAAGAAAAACCTTAAAAAGGGCAGGGGTACAGCTCAGTGGTAGACCCCTTCCCTAGCATGTGTGAGGCCCTGGGTTCAACCTCTCGGTACTGAAAAAATAAATAAAAAAGAACGCACTGTACTACCAAATTTAAAATGTCATAAGCTATCATTTTTCACAGCAGCTTTTGGTATCAATTTAGTTCTAGGACCAAAAAAAGTTTATAAACCACAGTCAGTTGGGAATCAATACTCCTGACAGAGAATTTAGGGCAGCTCTAACTTTTGATGATGTTGTTGTTGTTGTTAAGTGCCGTGGAGCCGGTATCTGACTCATGGCGACCCTCATAGGGTTTTCAATGGCTGTTTTGGGATTGCCTTGGGAGTGGATTGCCACGTCCTTCTTCCCTGTTTGTGGTGCTGGGAATTGAACTCATGACCTCAGAGACTGCAGCTCAGCACTCTACCAACTGAGCTAAATACCAGCAGAGCTGGACATTGAACAAGAGAGACAGAAAAAGAATTGATGCTTTTGAATTGTGGTGCTGGAGATGTCTATTGAATATACCATGGACTGCCAAAAGAACCAACAAATCTGTGCTAGAAGTGCAACCAGAGTGCTCCTTGGAAGCAAGAATGGCCAGACTGCGTCTTATATATTTTGGACATGTAGTCAGGGGGTCAATCCCTAGAGAAAGACATCATGTTTGGGAGAGTGGCAGGTCAATGCAAAAGAGGAAAACCCTCCACCAGATGGATTGACACAGTGTCTGCAACAATGGGCTTCAACATAAATAAGATCGTGTGCCTGGCACAGAATTGGCAAGTGTTTTGATCTGCTGCACATAGGGTTGCTATGAGTTGGACTCGACTCGACAGCACCTAACAAAAACAACAACTAACTTTTGACAGCTGCAAAATCATTGAGATGCGTTTTATGGCTGGCACTGAAGTTCCTCTTCTTCAAAAGCCTCTGTGGTGTGAGGGCTGATTGC
Organism: Pedetes capensis; assembly: GCA_007922755.1. Taxonomy (NCBI): domain Eukaryota; kingdom Metazoa; phylum Chordata; class Mammalia; order Rodentia; family Pedetidae; genus Pedetes; species Pedetes capensis. Next base: position 9,666 of record VMDO01004578.1, read on the forward strand.
TGCACCCTTAAACACCAAACAAGCCTGAGGCTAAGGTGCATCCAAAGTTCTCAGCCCAGTCTCTGCCTCCAGGAACCAGAGCATCATGCTACCTTGTACTATTTGTGAGAGAAAAAGAAAACAGAAACATAACACTAAATTGCCAGTGTCACTGAGTAGAACGTGTGCCAACTATGGTGCAGATCAAAGTGGACTTTTTAATAAAAGGCTCGTATTTGGGCTTTGATAATTGGAATTTTGCACTTGGAGTGGATGTGCGGTTCTAATGCGTTCCTTGCTTGGCTTTTGTTTGTGGCGTAATGACTGGCACATGCTGCGAAAGTTGTGCAAGTGGAAAAGACAACAGCCAGTCCTTGAGATGCCCCAGGGCTGCCACACCTACTCACTCCACATTTTGCCTTGGGTAATATACGTGCATTTCTTCTCAGACACATCAAAGATTTGGCCCTGGTGGAAATTCAAACACTAGTACGGTTTGGGCAGAAATCCACATTTTCCCTATAGCAAGGAGTCCCATGTAGACATCTTTACATTCCTGCTTATGTATTAAGTGGCCAGTTGTGTAACAGCATGAAAGCAAAACCACAGTAATATTTTCCCCTCCTAATACGTGTGTTTCTGTAGCTTTGTCCAAGTTGTACAATACACGTCAACATGAGATTAAGATCTTCAAATGCTGCATGCTTGAGACATAACCAGGTGACATCAGTTACACATGTGTGCAAGTCTCTAAATGCAACCTAAGCAGAATGTGACAAGTACTCCTGTTACCCCATTGCTTTTAAACTCCCTCCTGCTATACCTATGTGTTTGAAACATTGAAAGTTTAATCATTTTTGTTTTAGTTAATGTACTAAATAATCAACTGAATATTATCATCTGTTACTTAAACACACAATCTTATTCAAACCAAAATTCCTGCTGGTTTAAACAGTAATTATTGTTGTTGTTAGGTGCCCTTGAGTCAGGTCCAACTCATAGTGACTTTATGTACTGCAGAAAGAAACACTCCCCGATTCTATGCCACGCGCACAATCTTTTTATGTTTAAGCCCATTGTTGCAGACACTGTGTCAATCCATCTAGTTGAAGGTCTTCCTTTTTTTCATTGACCCATGACTCTCTCAAACATGATGTCCTTCTCCAGGGTTTGATTTCTCCTGATAACATGTCCAAAAAAAACGTCAGACACAGTCTATCCATCCTTGCTTCCAAGGAGCACTCTGGTTGCACTTCGTCTAGGACAGATTTGTTAGTTCTTTTGGCAGTTCATGGTATATTTAATATTCATTTCCAAGACCATAATTCAAAAGCATCAGTTCTTCTGTCTCCCTTATCCAACATCCAGCTTTCACGACCATATGATGCAACTGAAAATACCATGGCATGAATTAGGTGCACCTTCATCTTCAATGTGACATCTTTACTTTTCAACACTTTAAAGAGGTCTTTTGCCACAGCTTTTCCCAATGCAATGCATCGTTTGATTTCTTGACTTCTGCTTCTGTGGATGTTAATTGTAGAGCCACTAAAGCAAAATCTTGGATAACCTCAATCTTTTCTCCGTTTATCATGGAGTTGTTTCCTGACCCAATTGTGAGGATTTTTGTTTTCTTAATGTTAAGGTATAATCCACACTGAAGGCTTTGTTCTTCGACCTTCATCAGTAAATGTTTTAAATCCTCTTCACTTCAACAAGCAGAGTTTTATATCACCTGCATAATGCAGGTTGTTAGTGAGTCTTACTCCAATCATGATGCCACATTCTTCTTCATAATGTACAGCTTCTCAGATTATTTACTCGGCATAGAGATTGAAGAGGTATAGTGAAAGGATACAGCCCTAGTGCACACCTTTCTCAACTTTAAACCTGGCAGTATTTTTTTGCTCTGTTTGAATTACTGCCTTCTAGTCCATGCACAGATTCTTCATGAGTACAAATTAAGTATTATACTCTGGTATTCCCATTCTTTGCAATGTTATCCATAATTTATTGTGATCCACACAGTCAAATGCCTCTGCATAGTCAATAAAACATAGATGGATATCTTTCTGGTATTCTCTGCTTTTAGCTAATATCCATCTGACATCAGCAATGATGTCCCAGGTTCCACACCCTCTGCTGAATCTGGCTTGATTTTCTGGCAGTTTCCTGTCTATATACTGCTACAGTCACTTTTGAATGATCTTTAGCAAAATTATGCTTCCATGTGATATTAAGGATATTGTTCAATAGTTTCCACACTAGGTTGGATCCTCTTTCCTGGGAATAGGCTCAAATATGGATTGCTTCTAGTCCATTGGCCAGGTAGCTATTTTCCAAATCTCTTGGCATAAACAAGTGAGTACCTCCAGTGCTGCATCTGTTTGTTTAAACATCTTAATTGATATTCCACCAATTCCTGGAGTCTTGTGTTTCACCAATTCCTTCAATGCAGCTTCCACTTTGTCCTTCAGTACCATTGGCTCCTGATCACATGCAACCCCTTGAAATGGTTGGTCATCCACCAACTCTTTTGGGTATAATGACTCCATCTTTTTTTATGTTTCCTGCATCAATTAATATTTTCCCTGGAAAATCTTTCATTATTGCCACTCAAGGCTTGAATTTTTTTCTTCAGTTCCTTAGGCTTGAGAAAAACAGAGCATGTTCTTCCCTTTTGGTTTTCTATCTCCAGCTCTTTGCACATGCCATTATAATATTTGAATACCTTCTCAAGCTATCTTTTGAAATCTTCTGTTCAGTTCTTTAACCTCATCATGTCTTCCTTTTACTTTAGCTGCTTGACATTCAAGGGGCAAGTTTCAGAGTCTCTTTTTACATGTAATTTGGTCTTTCCTCCCCCCCCCCCATCTTCTTCATAACCTTTTGCTTTCCTCCTGAATGATGTCTCTGATGTCATGTTGCAACTTGTATGGTCTTTGACCATTAGTGTCTAAAACACTACCTGTTCTTGAGATGATCTCTGAATTTGGGTGGGATATACTCAAGATTATACCTTGCTCTCCTACACTTGTTCTAATTTTCTTCAGTTTTAGATTGAACCTGCATATGAGCAGTTGATGGTCTGATCCGCAGTCAGCACCTGGTCTTTTTCTGACTTGAGATAGTGAGCTTTTCCATTCTCTCTTTCCACAAATGTAGCCAAGTTGATATGTTGTTGTTGTTAGGTGTGGTCAAGTAGGATCTAACTCATAGTGAAACTCATAGGGTTTTCCGTGGCTGATTGTTTCAGGATTGCTTCAGGAGTGGATTGCACATATACATATACATATGTTTTGTGGTGCTTGGCATCCACCCCAGGAACTTGTACATGCTAAGCAAGTGCTTTATCGCTGTGCTATACCCCCAGCCTTATATCCATGAGTGTATAAAAAAGAATCTTGGGAACAGGAGCAAGGAACAAAAATTAATTTTTTAAAGACCAAGAAGAGTTTTAAAAGAATAAACCAGGGCTTCTGGGGAAAAAAAAACATACGGTTCTCTAGTCTGAAGAGAAAAGAGACAAAGAGATGAAAAACATGAGAAAAGATTCAGGAGACGGTCATGTGGCCCAGTTCTTCCCTAAGTGGGGGTCCAAGACAGGTACAAATGAATGACTCTCAGATCAGTGGCTGATTTCTTAGCACCATGGGAAGATAGTAGGATAATCCTAATATCATGAGAGAAATTAATTGGGAGTGTAGAATTATAAGACCAGCAAAAATATAAGTCGAAAACAAGGATCAAATAGTCACAACTTGAAATCATCAAAGGAGATATTTCAGTAGTAAGAAAGTAGCACTAGAGGGCAGTCTGAAATCTAAGAGAAATAGTTGGCAAGGCCAAATGTGGTGGCACATCCCTGTAATCTCAGCACTTGGGAGGATGAGGCAGGAAGATTATGAGTTAGAGGTCAGCCTGGACCACATAGTGAGACCTTGACAAAAAGAAAGATAATAAAGAAAGAAAGAAAGAAAGAAGAAAGAAAGAAAGAAAGAAAGAAGGGAAGGAGAAAGAAAGGAAGAAGAAAGAAAGGAAGGAAGGAAGGAAGGAAAGAAAGAAAAAGAAAAGTTTGCTAAGATATTAGCAAAGAAGCAGATAAATCTATTTAAAAATACAAATGATGCCTAATTTGAAAGAATTAAAACTGTGGCACCAAGAAAAGCAAGTAAATTGAAAAAATGTGTTTGGAAATAAGGAGTTGCTAGTCTCTTGTATTATGAAAAAATGGGATATTGTCTTACACTGGACTTCGATTATGTATGTTAAAATAGGTTAACAACTAAAAGAAGAGAACTAACTATATCACTTCTAATCAACACAGAGAATAATGGTCATTTTCTGATATGATTGTGGCTACTGAATATACAGAAAAGTATCAGAATCAATAAGGCTTTGCAAGCTTGCTCAATACAAAGTCAAAAGACAGAAGTCAATTTCAATTATATACCAGCACTATCAAGAAAAGCATTTTTCATTTACTTTAGCAAGAAAAGGTATAAAGTACTTAGGCTAAATCTAACAAGAGATGTGAACAGGTACATATCATACTTTGTGATTGCTCTCTAATGTGGAAGGGTCTATGCACTGTAAGTTAAAATGCTGAAAAAATAAATCAGGCCAGAGATGACTAGATAGCATGATTCTCTGATGATGTTTAAATCAATCTAAAAGAAAATAATGTTGTTTTAGGGATTCAAATACCATAGGGAAATTAGAAAAACTACAAAGTCAATGATCAGTACCAAACTTAGGTTACTGATACCTCTGGAAGAGGGGAAAAACAAAAAAAAAGAGTCCCAGGCAGGCACGGTGGCATATGCCTGTAATCTCAGTGACCTAGGAAGCTGAGGCAGGAGGAACACAAGTTTAATGCCAGAGGGAGCCAGTGCAAGCTGGAAAAACCTGTCTCAAAATAAAATAGAAAAGAGGCTGGGGATCTCTATCAGTGGGGGGGTCCTTGCTAGGCAAGGCCCTGGATTCAACACCGAAGTAATAAAAAAAGCCCTAAAGTAACACATATGTTAACTCATTCAACAAAGCCACTCCTCGGTGGATGCATACATATTTCTAAAGAGCAACAGATGGGGAAGTGGAAGGAGGAAGGAAGGAAGGAAAGAAGGAAGGAAGGAGGAGGAAGGAAGGGAGGGAGGGAGGAAAGAAGAAGGGGAGAGTGACGTGGAAAGGAAATGACACACAGTGTCTTCCTGAAGTTCTGGCCATGTTTTATTTCTGGAGGCAGGAGGAAAACACATGGGCTTTTATATCCTTATTGCTCATTAAATACTTCATTTCAGCCTTTTTCCCAGGACCCTCAGACACCTGACTGTGAGAAACTCATGGCATGGCAGGATTTGCCAATTGCCTTTTGCCAGAAGGGTTCCTACATCATCCTTTTGTGGGGCGTGTGCCTCCAGGTTGGCCCAGATGTTCGGATGGGTGGTACCACCACGCACACAGACACTAAACACAATTCACTTGGGACCCTTGGGTGAGGGGCACAGACTCCTGTGGCGCTCGGGATGCTGGTGAAGATGGGAGAAAGGAAAAGCCTCAGGTGCTTTTGCCTTGCTGGGACAAACACAGCTCTTTATTTCTCTGCCGTTATCAAGGTGGAGAGAAAACCCAAAGTGTACAGCTTTAAGTGCTAGCAGCTCTTACACAGCCTCAAGGGCAGATGCTTGCATGTTGGTGGTCTCAGGAGAGAGTGAGTTCTTTCCTTATTGATGGTCGCTGTGGGAGAGCATTGTTTCCTCACTTAAGGTCTGGGCGAGAGAGCGAAGAGAGCTGTTTCCTCATGGGTGGTCCAGGCGAAAAAAGGGATCAAGCTGCCGCAGTGGGGCTCCTTATATAGCTCGTGCACAGAATGGCCTGAGCCAATCAGCTTTGAGTCCAATTGTCCAATCAGGTTCGGGGACTTTGTGAAGGGTTTTGTACAAATATTCAACCAAGTTACTTTCATTTTCCCTAGATTTCTAATTTACAAACCACATCTTCAAAAGCCATTTTCCCAGTTTTGGGGTTTTTGTCAATTTCCTCCCAATTTCTCCCTACATCCTTTCACTTGTCCAGGGGTACAGAGGTGAAGATTTCCAGCAGACAGACTCAGGCAGGCTGCAGCCAAGGTCATAGCACCACCCTGGAGGAGGCAGCCATTTACTTAAGAAATTACCCCTCTCGATTTTTCCCATGCATGTAGTACAGATTAAATAAGGCAGTTGTACAGTAATACAGAAATTATTAGAAACCTTGTTTTGAGGTTTGACAATGAAGCAATAGATACACATCTACTACACAGTTGCTGCCCACAGCCTTACCACTGTGGCATCCAATCCCGTCAGATCTCAGAAGCTAAGCAGAGTCAGATCTGGTTAGTACATGGATGGGATATCCCCTAGGAACACTAGGTGCGGTAGACTTGGGAGAAGGACCCGGCAGCCCACTCCCAAAAATCAATCAGCCATTGAAAACCCTATGAATAGGGGAGAAGCACTGACAATAGTATTGTATGTAGGGTTGCTATGAGTCAGACACCAACTCCATAGCACCTAACAACAACAACAACACAGTTGCTGGTCAAAATGTAGGCTTCAAATCATCAGTTGGTGTTCATTTAAAACTCAGTGATGGTCTTGTGAAAGCTAAACTTAATACATGCTCTATTTGTAAGTCATTTATTTATCCCCGCATGGAAAATTTTCCAGCTATCCTTTTTTTGTCTCATCATTGACAGTGAGTGATGAATCGGAAGAACCTTCAATGGAAACTCTCTAAGATTAGACATGGGGCTGGGATTTAGCTCAGTTGGTAGAGCGCTGCGCTGCAGTCGCTGAGGTCCTGAGTTCAATTCCCAGCACCGCAAAAATGGGAGAAGGGCCTAGCAATCCACTCCCAAGGCAATCCCGAAACAGTCAGCCATTGAAAACCCTATGAGGGTCGCTATGAGTCGGATACCGACTTGACTGCAAAGATCAGACATGTGCGCTCATTTTCAATCAAATGCAGTATCAATGATCTCCTTAACTATATCTCCAAGTAGGTGGATAAATTATAAACAAACACCAATGAATCTTCAAAAGTCAAAGGTCAGGATAGATGTTATCTGATTTGGAACTATTAAGAACTGAATCCTTACTGAGTATTCATAAATAAATACATATACAGTTCTGGATTTCCCATAACTTCTCATCAGCTACCACAAAAATTCTTGAGTATCTTCCATTTACTCCTAATAATTTCTGTCTTTCAAAGTTTATAGAAGTATTTATTACTAGTAACATTAAATGGAACAGAAAATAATTCTGTTGAAAGGGAGAAAAGGATTACCTGTCTCGGAGCCCAGGGAAAAAACTCCATCTTCATTTCCACTAAAAATTGAGTATTTAATAGTGTCCTGAGTTGAGTTAGAAGCAAAAGCTTTTACGGTCAAAATAGAAGTACCTGTAAAAGTAGGTCAAAAAATGTTTTTAGAAAAGAAAATTTCATGGAAAAACAAGAGCAAATACTGAGTATTATCTTTCTACTATAGTTCCACTTGGGTTGGGGGTTAGCTCAGTTAGCAGAGTGCTGCTCCTCACTTCCTGAGGCCCTGGATTCAATCCCCAACACTGCAAAAATGGGAGAAGGGCATGGCAGTCTACTCCCCAAACAATCCCTAAATCAAAAACCCTATAAGGGTCACTATGAGTTGGACCCAACTGAATGGCACCTAACAACAACAATAATAGTTTCACTTATTTATTTAACACTTGTTGTCTTCTGTGAGTTTGATCCCATACTAAGTGCAGGGAACATAGTGGCAGACAAGATAGAAAAGAGCTGTGTCCTATTAACTGGTGGGAAAAGCCAGATGACAAACTATTAAGCAAATCCATAATCAAAGTAGATTTCATATTGTGCTAAGTTCCCCGGAAAGGTTATATGATAGAAGGCATTTCTTTTGCGGGAGAGGCAGATGCTCCTTTAGAAGGCTGGGTGTGGTGAAGGATGAGAAGCTATAGAAAGAACAGGTAGAAGAGGATTCTGGGAGAAGGAACAGCTGCCCCAAAGCGCTGGGCTGGGAAAGGGTTTGGGCTGGTGAATCGCGGTGAGTTGGGGAAGAGGGAGAAGGTGCAAATACCAGAGCGAGCAAGGGAGAGACTTTTTCTAAGTGCAATGAGGAGTCACGGGAGCATTTTAAGGAACGGGGTAAAATATGATGTGCTTTAGAAAAATTAACATTCTGACTGATGACTGGAGAACTGAGGAAAGAGGGATAAGAATGGAACAGAGAGCCCAATGAAAATAATACAATCCAACAATCCAAGCAAGAGCCGCCAGCCTAGGATGAGGGGAGGGAAATGAAAGGAGGAGGCAGATTAAAGAAGTATTTTAACACACAGCCTTAGCCTTACACCCTGGGTGGGAGTGGGAAAGGGGTTACAGGGCTATAAATAGAAGACAAGTCCTCTAACCAGCTTCTGGATTAGCTATGTGGTTGTTGTTAGGTGCCGTCGAGTCGAGTCCGACTCAGAGCGACCCTATGTCCAGCAGATCGAAACACTGTGCCAGGCACACGATCTTATTTATGTTTAAGCCCATTGTTGCAGACACTGTGTCAATCCATCTGGTGGAGGGTTTTCCTTTTTTTCATTGACCTGCCACTCTCCCAAACATGATGTCTTAACTAGCCATTGAAAACCCTATGGAGAGCAAAGACTAATTATAGGGAAAAGCAACCCAACTGGAGAGAAACCAGAGTTCACTGTACAACACCAACTCATTAAAACATTGTTACGAGCCAGGCATGGTGGGACACACCTATAATCCCAGCAACTCTGGAGGCAGAGGCAGGAGAATTACAGGTTTGAGGCCAGAGGCAACCTGTGCAACTTAGCGAGATCCTGTCTTGTGATAAAAAATTAAACATGAGCTGGGGGTGCAGCTCAGAGGCAAAGCGATTCCCACCCCCAAGTACCACACATACAAAAATTGTTACCATAGGGAGGAGTAGCCAGGACAGAACCTCAAGGAACAAAGAGGAATTGAGTTAGGGGTGTTCTTGTTAGGTGTCCTCATCGAGTTGGGTCTGACTCGCAGCGACCCTATGTAAAACAGAACGAACACTCCCCAACTCAGTGCCACGTGGCACGACGTCAGTGCTTCTCTGCTGTTTATAGGGTTTTTTCACTGGCGGATAGTTTTGGGAGTGGGTTGCCAGGTCCATCTCCAAAACTACAGCACCTGGTGTTCCCAGGCAGCCTCCCGTCTAAGTACTAACCAGGCCAACCTTGCTGAGCTTCCGAGATCAGGCAGGATTGGATGCTAGGGTATTACGGCTGCGGTCGAGTTAGGTGTAGGTGTAGGTGTAGAAATCAGATAGGAAGTTGGGAAGTCATTTCAAGGTATGAGAACAGACTGGTTACCAGTACAAAAGAAGACTTCGCAAAGACCGATGTGGCAAGGGTCCGATGACTGGCATTATTGGACCTGGGGGCCTCTGCGGTAGGACTGCAGAGTAAGTCTGGAAAGGGAAGCAGAGGTGGGCAAGAGGATGACATCTTTTTTCAGCACTTGGGGTTTGAACCCAGGGCCTTGCACCTACTTTGCCGGGGCTTTACCACTGAGCTGCACCCCCAGCCCATTTTTTATTTTTTTTTATCTTGAGGCAGAGTCTTGCTAAGCTATGCAAGCTGCCTCTGGCCTCAGACCTGCAATCCTCCTGCCTCCAGCTTCCGAGTTACCAGGGTTACAGGCAGGTGCTGTCACGCCCAGCGACGACGCTTTATGTCAAGGATTAGCAGGTTTTCCTGTAAGGGGTCAGATAATAAATGCTATGGGCTTTGTGGGCTGTGCTGCCACCGCTGCACATACTCAACTGTGCCACCATGGCAGGAGAGCAATCACAGACAAGGTGTAAACAAGTGAATGCGGCTGTGTTCCAATAAAACTTTATTTAATCATAAAGTGGATGGGCTTTTATGTGCTAGGAAGCAGTGAAAAGAAAGCGGAAAGTTCTTGAGCACAGGGTGCTACATGGAGAGAAGATGCTGAGGGCCCGAAGGCAGGATGGGCACAGCAGTTGCCTGGATGGGCTGCTCTGGGCAGAAGAAGCCATTTATAGCAGCTGGAAGGGTTCCCAAGGACCCGTGTGGGCCCCAGAGTTGAACTCCGACGCCTTTGCTTATGACATTGCATGCTCTTTGCTGTTCACCTCTGTTTTGCCTCCTGTCTTAGCCAGCCAGTTCTCTTTCTCTTAGGACTGCCCACCTTTTAAAAAAATATTTTTATTTAATTAGTTTCACTAAGGTAAAATTCACGTATGTATATTTAAATAGTTATATGAGTTCTGGTGATATTCATCTGTGCAATCAATATTTATGTAATCAGTAGTTGCAGACACAGTAAGCCTATGCTTAAAATATCCCAAATGTTCCATCAGAAAACTTTTAGCTCTGATAAACACTTTCAGCAAAGTAGCAGGATATAAAATCCACATACAAAAATCAGTAGCTTTTCTATATACCAATAACAAGTATGCTGAGAAAGAAAACAAGGCAAACAATCTCATCTATAATAGCCTTGAAAAAAATACCTAGGAATAAATCTAACCAAGAAAGTGTAAGACATCTATTGTGAAAATATTAAAACAGAGAAGAAAGAATTTGAAAAAGACACTAGAAGATGGAAAGATCTCCCCTGTTCATGGCTCAGCAAAATTGATATTAAATAGCTATATTACTCAAAGCATTCTAGAGATTCAATGCAATCTTCATCAAAAGTCCAGTGACATTCTTCAAAGAAATAAAATATCCTAAAATTCATAAAGAAACACAATAGCTACTAAGCACTGGAAGCAATCCTAAGCAGAAAGATCCAATATGGGAAGTATCATAATACCTGATTTCAAATTATACCATAAAGCCATGGTTAAAAAAAAAAAAGAACTAGCACGGTACTGACACAAAATCAGATCTGTAGACCAATAGAATAGAAGAAAGGTCCCACAGATAAACCAACCTAGTCACAGCCAAAATACACACTGGAGGAAAATATCCTCTTCAACAAATTGCTGTTGTTGTTAGGTGCCCTTGAGTTGAGTCTGACTCATAGCAATCTTACGTACAGCAGAACGAAACACTCCTCAACACTGTGCCACGCCTGGCACTATAGTCAGTGCTTCTCTGCTGTTCATAGGGTTTTCAGTGGCTGATTGTTTTGGGAGTGGGTTCCCAGGTCCTTCTCCCAAGCCTGCAGCACCTAGTATTCTTAAGTGTTCTCCCATCCAAGTTAACGAGGCCAACCCTACTTAGCTTCCAAGATCTGATGGGATCGGATGCCAGGGTGCTCTGGCTGTAGACTTCTTCAACAAATAGTAAGGGGAAACTGGATATCCACATGTTGAAGGATAAAGTGATTGCTCTGTCTTTCACCCTGCACAAAAATCAATTCAAAATTGATCAAAGGTCTCAATTAAGACCTGAAACTTTGTAACTGCTGGAGGAAAACATGTGGGAAACTTCTTGATACAGGCACAAGCAAGGACTTCATGAAAGATACTCCAGTAGCTCAGAAAACAACAGCAAGAACTGACAAATGGTACCACCTGAAATTAAAAAGGTTCTAAAAAAAAACAGAGTGAAAAGACTCAACAGGGATACCTGCACACCTATGTTTATGGCGGCACTATTCACAACAGCCAAGTTACGGAATCAGCTTACATGCCTCTCAGCAGACGAATGGATAATAAATGTGGTAGATACACATAACGTAGTATTATTCAGCCATGAAGAAGAAAAAGTTATGTTATTTGCAAGGAAATGGGTGGAACTGGAGATAATCATGTTAAACAAAATAATTCAGACTCAGAAAGATAAATATCATGTTTTCCCTTATATGCTGAATCTAGATTTTAAAAAAAATCTCATGAAAGAAGAAGGGGAAGGTATTTGATGATGATGATGGATGATGATGATATTTGATGATGATGAAAGTAGAAGGGGAAGAATAGCTGGGGTTACAGTTATGCATCATGGCACCCAGTGGATATGTTTCTCTAGGTACTTACAAGAACTTCACTGAATAAACAGAAATAAGAACAGGCAGCATTTCCCCCTACGATCCTTTTCAATGTATAACACTCAAAGAAAAAGTGCAATAAGCACAATAAATGCAAAAGGAAACAAATATACGTTGTTGTTGTTGTTGCTGTTGTTAGGAACCATCGAGCTGGTGTCCAACTCATAGCAAACCTACGTACAACAGGCAAAACACTATTATCAGTGCTTCTCTGCTATACGTTGGGTTTGCAGTAGCTGTTTTTTTGGGAATGGGCTGCTGGGTCCTTCTCCCAAGCCTATAGTACCTGGTGTTCCCAGTTGGTCTCCAGATCCCCACCCTACTTAGCTTCTGAGATCTGATGGGGTCAGACACCACAGTGCTACAGCTGCAGGAAAATATGTGCGTGTGTGTGTGTGTGTGTATTTGTATGTGTTTGTGTGCGTGAGTTCATATATATATATATATATATACATATATATACATATATATATATTTATTTGTGTGTGTGTGTGTGTGTGTGTGTGTGTGTGTGTGTAGTGAGAACTCAGTTTGAAAAAGGGATCAGATGCAATTTGGTATGCAGAAGAAACATGAAAACCCAAAGTGAATATTTTATTCTCTTCGAAACATTATGCTTAACATAAACTGTGGCAAAGTTTAAAAATCATTTATCAGGATTTCCAAATGGTTGTTGACTTTTCAAGTAAATTATGAAGTCATTTAGCAACAAAGTAATGGATTTTAATCAGTCATAGTAGAATCAAGTAACTACACGTGTTGAGAACTTTTTCAAATTGCATTGTACTCTGATGCTTATTTTATTGCATTTCAAGAGACGTCATCAATGTAAAAATGTCTTTCACTTTTTGTAGGGCTATGCCTTAACTTTACAGCAGTGGAGTATGCTTGATCTTCAGTGCTCAGTCACAATTCTGTGCTCCCTAATATAATTTATCTTTTAAACACAGGAAATTTTATTTCGATTGGGTTGTCATATAGTCTTAAGAACGGCACCAAGAAGAGAAACAGCCATGCAAGCAAGAAGTACAATCTTGCTGACGGCCTTTGTTCGTGGGTTAAGGTGCTTATTACATGCCCAATTACAAAAGAAAACATGGAGACTGCTTCATGTAAAATACCAAAGATGAGGACAGAATTGCCAAGAATCATACATGGGCTCCCATAAAGGAAATAATCCTATTTTGTTGCAAATAAAATGTTCGTAATATCAAATGTTCAGAATGTCAATGAAAATACTTCAAACTAGATGCCAAAGTCAGCAAAGAGCTGAAAATATTTATATATTCTCTTCCTTTGAAAAAGATTAAATCTGAGACTGCCCTGAAAAATAAGGAAGTAAATAAAGGGTCATGGTCTTCTAGATATCCCATTTACTATCCACATTTTTAATAAACCTCTCTGTGTATAGAGATAAATCACTACTTATTTCATGTCAAGGTAGAAACGGTAGAAGAACAATCACTGTATCTTCAATTTCAATGAGATTTTATTTGTATATATACACACACACACATAATATATACACATATACACACATACACACATATATGTATGTATATATATATATATGGAATGAAATATATAGAATGTACTTTTTTACATTTTCAGGGTTTTATGAGTTCTACTTTAAGCCTATTGTTGATTCCGAAAAGTGTAACACCTTCAGTGTTCCTGTTTTCTTCTTTACAAAAATGCCATTGAAAGCTAATACCACCCACAGCAGCAGTGAACTCTCAGTTTAGAAGCATAACTGCATAACTATTAATGTTTGTTGTTGCTGGATGCCACTGAGTTGTGTCCAACTCATAGTGACCCTCAGTGTTTTCAATGGCTGGTTGTTTTGGCATTGCTTTGGGAGTGGATTGCCATGTTCTTCTCTCATTTTTGCAGTGCTGGGGATAGAACTAAGGTTCTCAGGGAGCACAGGGCAGCACTCTACTAACTGACCTAAACCCCAGCCTAACAGCTGTAAAAATCAATAATTGTGGCAATACTTAGGTAACTAGGAAAATATATTCAGAGCTGTTCATGAGTAACTCTAGAGCATTGTGTTTGTTATTCCTGAGCAATAAAAGTATTTTATTATTCATGATGACGTGAGAGAAATGGATTCTTCACATATTTGATGAATCATTTATGAAGGACAGTTTTGCCAGGTTCAGTGTTTTTGGTTGGCAGTTTCTTTTCTTCAGCATTTTGGACCCTACTCCCTTCCAAACTATGTTGTCTTTGCTGAGAAATCTGCTTAACTTTATGCAAGCTCCCGTGTATAGTGTGAGTCACTTTTCTCCTTTTGCCCTCAAGATTTTCTCTTCAACTTTAACGTCTAGCCATTTGATTTTAATGAGGTTCCATGTGGGCTTCTTTGAGTTCATCCTAGTTACAGTCCTTTGAGCTTGTTAAATTTGGATTTCCATTTCCTTCCTCAGATTTGGGAAGTTTTCAACTATTGTCCCCTTAGATAATTTATCTGTCCTTTTTCCCTTTTTCTTTGTCTTCTTTTTCCAAGATTTCATAATGAGTACGTTAGTTCACTTGATGGTGCTCAACAAGTTCCTTCAATTTTCTTAACCCCTTATTCTTTTTGTATCTCTAATTTGGTCATTTCAAATGATTTATCTTCAAATTTACTGATTGTTCTTTATCAAGTCTGCTGTTGAGTTCCTCTAGTAAAATTTTCAGTTAACTTATTGCATTCTTAAGCTCTGAAATTTCTGTTTGATTCTTTTACTAGTTTCTAGGTTTACAGATATTATTCTCATTGTGTTCACACACAGTTTACGTATTTCATTTGGTTATCTATGCTCTTGTCTAGCGCACTGATCTTCTTCAAAGGGATTATTTGAAATTCTTTGGCAGGTAATTAATAAATCTCCATTTCTTTTAGGGCAGGCTTCTGTACATTTATTTTGTTCTTTTGATTGGACCATGTTTCATTCTTTCTTTGTATGCCTTGCTACTTTGGTGGGATTTGTGCATCTGAAAGAGAACAGCCACTTGTCTCAGTCTTTACAGACCGGCTTTGTACAGGAGATGTTTGCCAGTCACCCCTGCGAGAGACTCCAGGGATCGCCCAAGCCTTTTCTGAGGATGTCTTCTCTGGGGTTGGACATGCGATTTTCCAATGAGAGAGGTCGGCCAGTTTCTTTCTCAGGAGTTTGTAATCTCTGGTGCCTATCTAGATAATTCAGGTTGTCTGGCGCTACCAAAAGCTACTGAGTTCTCTTGAGTTCTTAGCAGCCCCCCAGGCATCCAAAGTGTGCTGGTTCCCCATTCGTGTTCTGAGTCAGGTAAAACAGAACCTGGCTTCCCTAGGCATCTCCACAAAAAGCCACCGAGCTGGATGCACGTTGCATTTTTCTCTTTACGTCCTGGTGGGGACTCCATGAGTTGGGGTGTTGGGTGTTTACTCTGAATCACACCGAGCTGTGACCGCTTGGAGAAAGGTCAATCTGGAGCGAAGTAAAATGACTTTTATTCCCCATTTCCATGTGATTTTTTTTCTTTCCTGGAGTCCCTTGAACCTTTTGGAAAATGTACTATTGTTAAGTATCTCTGAGAGGAAGGTCTGAAATTTCCTACTCCGCCTGTTCTTCAACATTTTCTTCTTAAATGATTGATATATGTTTAGAGTTTCAGTGAGTTCACATTTAAGAAAGAAATTGCCAAAAAAATTAATAATACTGTACCTGGAAAAACTGTCCAGAGATGAAGGAGAAACAGATTTTCCAAGATAAACAAAAGCTGAGGGAATTCATAGTCACTAAACTTGCTTTAAAAGATATGATAAATGGAGTCCTTCAGGCTGAAAGAAAAGGACACTAAACAGCAAATAAAAGCATAAAAATATAAGCCTATCTGGCAAAGATAAATATACTGAAAAATATAGAATCCTGTAACACTATAATGATGGTGCATAAATCATTTTTAATTCTGGTATAGAACTTAAAAGATGAAAATGTTATAAAGAGAAATCACTGCAAAACTATGTTAACAGACACAAAACATAAAAGGCATAATTTGTAACATCATAACAAATTGTGCATAAGTCAGAGAAGATGTAAGACAGGAGAGCTTTATATGCAATTGAAATTGAGCTTTATTGTAATTTTAAAAGAGACTGTTACAGATATAAGCTATTTTATGTAATCCTTATGGTAACCACAAAGAAAATACTTATAGAAAAAACAGGAAAGGAAATAAGGAGGAAACAAAAGCCTGTCGTTACAGAAAAGCAAAGGCAAAAAGGAAGGGAGCTAGAGAAGAAAAGAATGATAAAATAACTATCACACCCCAAAATATGAACAAAAGAGTAACTACTTCCTATTAGGAATTACTTTGAATTTAAATGGATTAAACTCCCATGTCAGGATGTACAGAGCAGCTGGAAAACACAAAGTGCAGCCTCATCCTATCAGACGCACTGTAGATACAAGGGCACACTCCTCGGCTGAAAGTGAAAGGGTGCAAACAGATAGTGAACATTAAGTCTCTCCAAAATAAAACAGGGACATCCATAGTTAGTCAGAATAGATTGTAAATTAAAAACTGTCAGGATGGACAAAGAAGGACAATACATCATAATGAAATGGTCAATTTACTGGGAGGATACGGCAATTATTTGTACCTATCAGCAGAACACCCAACAACTATAAGAGGCAAATATCAACAGTATTGAAGCAAGAAAGGGTAACACAAAAATAAAAGAGGGTTTTAAAACTCCACCTTCAATAATTTATAGACCAACCATACAGAAGACAAACCAGAGAACAGAGGACTCGAATAACATTGCAGATCAGTTGGCTCTAACAGGCATAAACAGGACACTTCATTCAACACCACCAGAACACACACAGTGCATGCAGAACGTTTTCCAGCAGAGCTCACATTTTAGGTCACAGAACAAGTACTAATAAATTTAGCAAGATTGAAATCATACCAAGTATCTTTTCCAACCAAAATAGAACGGAACTTGAAATCATTAGCAACATGAAAACTGAAAAATCCCCAAATATGTGAATAACCAATGCATCCACAAATAAAATAGAAACTAGAAAGAAAATATCTTGAGATGAAACAAAAGGACCATATACTAAAACTTACAGAATGCAGCAAAAGCAGTACTAAGAGGAAAGCAAACAATGGAAAACACCTATATTAAAAAAAGAAATCTCAAATCAACAATGTTATACCACAAGAAACTATAAAAGAGCAAACTCAACTCAAAGTTAGTAGAAGGAAGGAAATAATAAAGGTAATGGAAGAGATAAACTAAACAGAGAAAATGAAAACAACAGAAAAATGAATAAAACTAAGAATTTTAAATTTTTAAATATTTATTTATTGCAGTGCTGGTTGGTTGAACCCAGGGCCTCCTGAAGAGTATGCAAGTGTTCCACTGCTAAGCTGCACTTCCAGCCCACCCCCGGCAGAATTTCAAGACAGGATTTAGCTGAATTGTGAAGGTTACCTCTGGCCTCAAACTCATGGTTCTCCAGCCTTAGCCTTCTGGGTAGTTGGGATTACAGATGTACACCACAGTATACAGATGAACTTTTATTTTATTTTTTTTAAAGTTCAATAAAATTGGCAAACTTTAGCTAGAGTAATTAAACAAAAAAGACTCAATAAAAAATAAGAAGTAAAACAGAGACATTACCACTCATACTGCAGAAATAATAATAATAATAATAATAATAATAATAATAATAATGGAATACCAAGAAAATGCTATGAACAAATATGCCAACAAATTTGATATCCCAGAAGGAAAGGATATATTTCTAAAAATATACAACCTCCCAAGACTGAATCATAACTAAATCATAAATAAATGGAAAATCTGAACTAACCTATACTAATAAAGACATTGTATCAATAATCAAAAAACTCCCAATCAAAACAGAAAAATTAATTAATGTCAATCCTTCCCAAAAGGCCAGAGAGAGCATAAGAAAACTGCAGACCAATATCCCTGATGAATATACATACAAAAAATCCTCAACAAAGTAGCAGCAGACAGAATTCAATAGCACATTAAAAGTATCATATACTATGACCAAATGGAATTTATCCCTGGGATGCAAGGATGGTTCAACTCACAAAAATAAATTAATGTGCTACAACACAATGTAAGTAAAAATAAGCAAATGGTCCTACATTATAACTTTGCTCAGCAAGGGAGAAAATCAGAAGAGTGAAAAAGCAACCCATGAAATGAGAGAAAATATTTGCAAACCATATATTTGATGAGGGGGTTAAGATCCAGAATATATAAACAACTATTACAACTAAACAAGAAAGCAATAACAAACAACTTGATTAAAATGGACAAAGGACTTGAATAAACATGGCCAACAAGCATATGGAAATATGCTCAAAATCATTAATCATCAGGGAAATGCATATCAAAGCCACAATGACTTAGTGGTTCACATTCATTAGAATGGACATGATATAACAACAATAACAGGATTTAAGGGTTGGTGAGGATGTGGAAAAATTGAGATCTCTGCTCACTGTTGGTAGAAATGTAAAATGGTGTGGACACTGTAAAGCACAGAATGGAGTTTATTCAAAGTATTAAAAAGAATTACTAATATTTTTTATTTTTATTCACTTTTTTTTTTTTTGAGATAGGTCATGTGTTTGAATCTTTGGTCCCTACCTGATGGCATTGGCCTGGGAAGTTATGGAACTTTGGGAGGTGGCATGTAGCTTTGCAAAAGCAGGATGTGGGGACAGGCATTTGAGGGATTTCACCCAGGCCTCTGGTTCTGCTTGCTCTCTGCTCCTGATCGGCCATGATGTGAGGTTGTTTACCATAGGCCCTGCCACTTGCCTCCTCCCGCCACCATGCTGTCCCTGCTACTATTATGGACTGTGATCCTCTGTGAGCCCCCAATAGATATTTCCTCCGGTAAGTTTGGTTTGGTTGGTGTCTCTGCCACAGCAATCCACCAGCTGACTAATACATCTAGCTACATAGCCAAGGCTACATTGGAACTCACTATGCAGCCCAGACTGGCCTCAAACTCATGATCCTTCTGCCTCAGCCTCTGAAGCACTTGGATTACAGGTTTGTGCCCCCGTGCCCATGCATATGATCTCATAATTCTATTTCTGGATATTTATCCAAAAGAGCTAAAGACAAGACTTTAAATACTTGCACTTTCACATTCTTTGCAACAATACTCACAACAGCCCACAGATGGACGCAACCTAACTGGCCATAATTGATGACGGGCTAATCAAAAAGTGGTGTGAACATACAAGGGAATACTGTTTAGCCTTTTAAAAGAAGGAAATTTTGTTACATGTCACAACATGGGTGAATGTTGAGAACATTTATGCAAAATTGTTGTTGTTGTTGTTAGGTGCAGTCACCCTACGTACAACAGACAAAACAGTATTGCCAGTGCTTCTCTGCTATTCATAAGGTTTTTAATGGTGGACTGATTTTCAGGAGTGGGTCGCCGGGTCCTTCTCCCAAGCCTGCAACACCTGGTGTCCACAGGCGGTCTCCCATTCAGGTACTAACCAGGCCCAACCCTGCTTAGCTTCCGAGATCTGATGGGATCGGATGCCACAGGGTTACAGCTGTAGGCTATGGGAAATTAGCCAGTCACAAAAAGACAAATGCTGTATGATTCTACTTACATGAAGCATCTAAAGTAGTCAGACTCTTTAGAAAGTAGAAGGACATTTCACATGACCTAGAGCAGGGGGTCAAGGGGAATTGTTCAATGGGTGTACGGTCTGGGTTTTGCAATATAAAAAAGGTCTACGGATCTGTTGCCAGCACTGTGTGTGCATATAGGTGACAAGAATGTGAGCTTCTAAATGGTTAGAATCATAAATTTTACATTATATATTTTATCACAATAAAAAAGGAAAAATGTGAAGAAAAAATCACTCTTGGGATAAAACAAAGCATAGAAAATACATGCTCAGAAAGAATAAAGTTGTGAAGAGATGAAAATTATGCTTTAAAATGGCACTTGTATGCATTCTTTGGGCTGGGATTTAGCTCAGTTGGTAGAGCGCTGCACTGCAGTCTCTGAGGTCCCGAGTTCAATTCCCAGCACCGCAAAAATTGGAGAAGGACCTGGCAATCCACTCCCAAGGCAATCCCAAAACAGTCAGCCATTGAAAACCCTATGAGGGTCGCTATGAGTCAGATACCGACTCAATGGCACCTAACAACAACAACAAAAACAACAATACATTCTTTAACACACCTGTTTTTGTGAACACCTTCAGAAATAATAGAGGAAGTCATTAAATTGCTGATTGACTTTTTATAAGTTTTAGTAAAAGAGAAATGTGGAAAAATCCAATATAGATTTAATGACAACAATGGGAAGTAAACGCGATGGATTAAATCTGAAATGTGTATTTTTGATAGGATTACAGATTTTACTGGGCAACTTTTTTTAGGAGCAATTACCTGTAGATGGATGCATCTAATTATTTTAATGTGTACTCAACAATGCAGGAAAGGCAGGCCCTGAAAGGGTCCCTGGATGTTCCTGCTACACCCTTACTTTTGTGATTTACACAAGACCATCTTTGAAATGCCTGCAGCCATAGCCCTGTGGTATCTGATCCCGTCAGATCTCGGAAGCTAAGCAGGGTCGGGCCTGGTTAGTACCTGGATGGGAGACCACCTGGGAACACCAGAAGCTGTAGGCTTAGGAGAAGGACCTGGCAACCCCCTCCCAAAAATCAATCTGCCATTGAAAACCCTATGAACAGCAGAGAAGCACTAACAATAGTGTTTCCCCTGTTGTACAGAGGGTCGCTATGAGTCGGATACCGACTCAACGGCACCTAACAACAACAATCTTTGAAATGGGGCTGGGATTTAGCTCAGTTGGTAGAGCACCACTCTGCAGTCTCTGAGGTCCTGAGTTCAATTCCCAGCACTACAAAAATGGGAGAAGGATGTGGCAACCCACTCCCAAGGCAATCCCGAAACAATCAGCCATCAAAAACCCTATGAGGGTCACTAGGAGTTGGACACAACTCAATGGTACCTAACAACAACAACTTCTTTGAAATGGGGCTGAGGTTGAGCTCAGCTGGCAGAGTGCTTCTCTGTGCACTCTGAGGCTCTGGGTTCAAAGCCCAGCACTGCAAAAATGGGAGAAGGACTTGGCATCCCGCTCCTGAGAACAATCCTGAAGCAATCAGCCATTGAAATCCCTGTGGATAGCAGAGAAGCACTGACATAGTGCTGGGCATGGTACAGTGTTGAGGAGGGTTTCCATCTGTTGTACACAGGGTCGCTATGAGTCAGACCCAACTAGCACCTACAACAACAACTTTGACACAGGAGTTAGAGAACTTGCGGTGTGCAGACAAGGTGGGATCCTATGCCCCTTCTTGCCGTGGGCCAGGCACTTCTGCTCTTCCTCACTGCCAGGGCTTTCTTGTTGGACTTCCTTTCCTACGTCTCTCAGACTGCAGATCCCCTGCTTTTTCAAGACCCATTCCTATTCTCCTCTCTAGTCCCTGGGACCCTAGACCCATTCTGAATCCAGAACTTCCACGAGCCCAGAAAGCAAGATCACGCGCTATTTCTGAGTGAGTGAGTCTCGGCTTCAGTTCTGGGATGCTCTGCACATTTCTAATCATCTCATTATGTTTCCTTGGAAGGAGTGCTTCTTTTGAAGATGGCTTCAGCATTCCACAATCCACTAAGGATGGCCTTTGATTGTCCTGACAGCTGTTAAGGAAGACAGCACTGTTACCCTCAAAATAACCTGAGACCAGGTTTCAAACGTCCACAAACAATAGATGCTAATTACAAACAAAAAGAAAAGACATCCTGCCATTTCCACTCAGTGTTTTCTTCTATTTTTGACTTAAATATTAATGAAAGTTCCTAGTAAACGTTAAAGCGCCATAAATCACGACTGTCAAAATCTCTCCCAGCTTTCCAGAAACAGAACAGAATACTCTTTGGGTCCTCAGGGTCCTTTCAACTCTGGTCTTGGCACATTCCTTTCTTCCCCTTCAGAGCCAGACCCTGTCAGAACGCACGGACTCCCCTGTCTCCACTGCCCTTTGCACCTCACTAGATGCTGGCTTCTAAAAGAAACGCTGGAGAATCGGTTTCCTCCCGGGCTCCCGACTCCCTCCTCCGTGGCCAGGTTGTGTTTAGCTGTGAATGACTCCTGTAAGAAGCCAGGGCTGACTCCAGAATTCACACTGCGGGCCGCGGCTCTTGGTATCTCTCCTTGGCCCAGAGGCTGAACACCACGCGCAGACCGTCCTCATGCCCAAGGACTTCTTTGGGCGCGCTCAGTCCTTTGCTTTGATAAGGGTGCCATTCCTGTGTCGCCCTCCCCAGGTGAGGCACGTGGACGACTCTTACAGGCTGCTCCTCCTTCCCTCCCACGGCGAGATGGTGTCCTCGCTCCGTCTCAAGCACCACTCTCCGGATGCCACCGAGGCAGTGCACTGTGAGCAGCACGGCCCACGCCTGCGGGAGGACGACCATCCTCCCCAGCCTCTGCTCCAGCTAGCTGTCGCTAGTCGGTGTCTGTTTACCTAAGCTCTGCTCCACGTGGGCTATGCCCCGCTGCTCTTGGCTCCTTGAAGGCGCCATTTCCGTTTCCCAAGCAGGCCCTTGGGCTGTGTTAGCAAAGGGCCATCCGACACAGTGGAGTCCTCAGAGACTTCCAAAGCGTCCTCTGCTTTTAGCTTTTCCATCCGTCCGTCTCACTGGCCTCGCGAGGATCATAGCTTTGACAAGGTGGGCAGCCAGCTGGCGAGGGCCCGGCCACGCGATTCCTATACTCTTCTTTCTTGCCCTTCCTACCCTCCCCAGTAAGCAGAATGGGGGGCTTTTCTTTCCTTCCACAGAGCAGACCTTCGTGTGAACCACCTGTGTTTATAAGAAGGCCTGTACACTCCGTGACAGACACAATGCTCTTCCTTCCCGTGCCTGCCTTCGCAATGCCGAGGCCATCCAGAACCTCTGACGGCAGAGGGCTTCATCCACAAACACACAGCAGAGACGGGACTGTCGGGGCCGTTCACAACCACAACCCTGTGACACCCATAAACAAAGCAGAATGGTTCAGAACAGAGTTGTGCAAAATCACCGCATGGCTTCGAGGACAGAAACCTGGACTGAGGGGACAAGGAGGCCGGGAGGAGCCTGGAACAAAAGGGAGTTGGTGAGCCAAGGAAAGGCAGTCAGTGACCTCCAGGCAAATCCGCCTGGCAACGCCACAGAAGCTGCGCTCAAGGACGGAGGAGCAGGCTCCTGATACTCAACCCTTGAATCGCATCCTGCTCTTGGTTGTTTGGGATCAGAAAGCAACCTCCTGATGACAATTTGGCTTCCCATAGCTTTTTCCTAGAGAGAACTGGCCACTGCAACATGACTACTATAATCAACACAGCAATCACAGCTCACCAAGTAAATTTTAAAAGCTGGTGTCACTGGGTACACATACGCCTCTTTCACACTGCTTAATTAGGCTCATTCCTGGGGGAGGAAATCCCTTGTCACGTTAATGACATGAGATCAGGAGGGTGTGCGGCCAAGGCCCAGATGTGGAGCTGGGGTAAAGTCACAAAGATGAAGACTGCCTGACAAACAGGGTGTGTATGTGTGTGTGTGGGGGTGCTACATACCTATAATCCCAGCACTTGGGGGACGGAGGCAAGATCTCAAGTTTAAGGCCAGCGTGGGTTACACAGTGACTTCAAGGACAACCTGAGCTGTACAGCAAGACCCTGTCTCAAGACACCAAGGGCTGGACATGTCGCTCAGGGCTAGAACGCTTGCCTGGCATGGCCAAGGCCCTGGGCTTGACCCCCTGGCACACAAACCCTGCCTTACTTGGAATGTTCCTTTTTCTGAGGAAACCTGCCCTTGCCTGAGGCTTTTTTCTCCTGTCTCCTGCAGAGCTAGCTTAGAATCACAGGTGAGGTGACAAAACTGTAAATAGCTACCTGCTGTTGTCCTTACGTGCTGTGGAGTCTGTGTCTGACTCATAGTGACCCTATGTACAACAGGTGAAACACTATTGTCAGTCCTTCTCTGCTCTTCATAGGGTTTTCAATGGCGGACTGTTTTTGGGAGTGGGTTGCCAGGTCCTTCTCCCAAGCCTACGGCACCTGGTGTTCCCAGGCGGTCTCCCATCCAAGCACTAACCAAGCCTGACCCTGCTTAGCTTCCGAGATGTGATGGGCTCCGATGCCACAGGAGTGTGGCTGCTGGCAAATGGCTCCCTAGAAGGTACTCATCCCAATGAATTTCATCCCAAATGTGAGCCTCGCCCTAAGTAATCAAACAGGAGCAGCAGATGGCATTTGCTTCTTTTTTTTTATCATCATAAAAATGTCTCTGTTGAACCCTGTTCCAAAGTCACCAGTGACACAGAGCCCCCTAATTTCACATCTGTGCGGGAATCCACTGCCTCGGGAAGCACAGTTCTCCTCTGGTTTGGAGAGAAAGTGACAGAGATGGCATTATAGTCACACATTTGTCATTGCTCTGGGGAGCACTGACACCTGGCAACGTTATAGTCTTCAAGTAAGGATTTGGGATGGAGGGAAAGTAGTAAAATAATATCAACAAAAGCAATGACCAGTACCCTCCTATGACTGAATTTAAGCCTGAGGACCCTGCTGTGAGGAAGCCATTATAATCTCCATTTTATGGAAAGAAAGAGGACTTGTCCACCCTGAGCAGCAGGGGCACAGCCTGGTCCACCCACTCCACCCCACCAGCCCGAACATCCACCGCCCCACCTCGTGGGGAGGCACAGCCAGAATTCACTGCATCCGCTGCCCAAGTGCTGCAAGAAGCATTTTCCCTCCACAAATATCAAGATCTAAGTTATTATCACATGTTCTCACTCATATGTGGGAGCTGAATCAAAATTATAAGAAGGAAAAATCCTATTCAAAGGTGGGATCAAAATAAAAGGAAAAAAAAAGCTAAGAATGGTGTCAATATAAATGGTCTAGAAAATGCATGCAATTGTTCTGACAAGATAAAAACAAAGTTCACTATAGGAAAAGTTTCTATCTTAAACAGAACTGGAACCCAAGGACATATAGAAAAATATTACCAAGTAAATGATAGAGAAGACTTAGATGGGGAGGGTGGGATGGGGGCAAGCATACAAGAGGGTAAGGAGGAACCTATATGAATAATGTACATCAAAATGCGTATATGGAAATGTCACAATGAAAAGCATGTCAGAATGAATCACATTAAGGTGTACATTAAAATTTTCCAATAAAAAATTTTTAAAAAATAAATTTAAAAAAAGATCTAAGTTATTTATTTGACAATATTAATATATTTTACTAGTTACAGCGCCTTTCTCTGTCATCATGTTTTTAATATTATTTCAAGCGTCCTGAAGCCTGAGTACTTTAAACCGTGGCATCAATATAATTCATAATTTCCGTTTCCCCCCTCAGGGTAATTTGAAGAAAGTTGTTAGTGGCCCACACTGAGGGGGATGTTTGCCAATTCATCCTTATCAGGATACCCACAGCGCTGGAAGGCAAACAAGGGGACAAAAGCTGGTGACCTGGAGGTTCTTTTACATTGTTTAAGAGGCTTTAAACATGGTGGGCAACTGACAGCTTCAGCCTTCATTTGTGAAAAGGTTCGGGTGGTGAAGGCCTCTCTAATCCAGTGTGGACATGTGGGGGCTGGGCGAACAGGAGGGGCAGGTGGAAGCCGGGGGGTGGGGTCAAGCTGGCCTCTTCTCAGGTCGTCCTCTGACTGGCCAACCTCTGCCTTTTTGGCAATTGCACCCCCTGGGTGGCTCTTTCTATGAATCAGTGAACATTTCCTAATTGACTCAGAGAGATCCTCCCGCCTCAGCCTGGGATTACAGGATTACTTATCATTTAAAACGGAGTCTTGTCTAGGAGGGCCCACGGTTAGGGGTGAGAAGGAATTTTGTCTTCATCGCGTTCTGCCCTAGCGGTTTATCTCAGACTAGGCTGCCATGAACCACTGCTATAGTGTGGGTGTTGGATTTCACCCCAAAAGCCCAGTGTGTTAAAGGGTTGGCCCCCCAGGGAGGTGCTCTTGGGAGGTGGTGGGTCCTTGGGAGGTAAGGGCTGGTATGAGGTCCTCAGGACACTGAGGTGCGCCTTCAAAGGGGATTGTGGGACCCTGGCCTGTCCTCTCACTCGGTTTCCTGGCTCCTGATGTGAGTTCTTTGTTCTACTATGCACCTCTGTCATGATGGGCTGCCCTCAGCAGAGGCCCAAACCAAAGGAGCCACTCTGCCTGAGACGACAACCTTCGGAGCCACGAACGAAAAGAGATGACCTTATACATTACCTGCTTCAGGCATTTCGCTACAGTGTTGGAAAGCTAATACGACCGTATTGATAATAATTTCCCAATGTCCAGAACTAGCTAGACTCAGAAGTTTGTATTCTTGTATAATCTGTAGCTTTAAACATTTTGCAAAAATAAGCCGGGCACAGCGGTGCACGCCTGTAATCCCAGCAACTGGGGAGGCAGAGGCAGGAGGATCGCAAGGTGGAGATCAGAGGCAGTCTGCGTAACTTAGCGAGACCCTGTCTCAAAAAAGTAAGAAAAGAAAAAAAAATGGGCTGGGGGTGCATCTCAGTGGTCCAGCACTTGCAAAGCATGCAGGCGCGAGGCCCTGGGTTCAACCCCCAGTACCGCAAAAAACCAAAACAAAACATTTTGCAAAAGTAGACACAATATACAGAAAACCCCTGCAGGGCCACTCACCTGGCTCACAGTGTTCGGTCACGAGTCCCTTGTACAGGTGGTGGCTGAAGGAAATCGCCGCTTGCTCTCCTTCCCCATGAATGACCAGGAGCCCAGTGGCCGTCCTTGCTGGGACTCCTTGATCTGAGACTTGTAACTGCAGCCAGATGGGAAAACCATCCAAAGCTAGGTTTTGCCGCAGTTTAATTTCTCCTGTGTCTTTGTCAACGGAAAACATGGACTGGACGTCGACAAAGCTGAAAAGCACAGTGCCATTGGGCCCCGCGTCAGGGTCACCGGCCCTCACAACGGCGATCGTCTCGTGTGCAGGTGATGTGGGGGAAAGGAACACGTCTACGGGGTTCTGTTCCCACACCGGGCCGTTGTCATTAACGTCAGTGACAGACACTTCTACGGTCACCGTGGCGCTTCTTGAGCTGTGGACGCCGCAGTCTCTGGCCCCAGCCCGAAAGGTGTGCTGGGGCCTGGCTTCTCGGTCCAGGGCGAGGTGGGTCCTCAGGGCACCTGTCACAGGATCCACGGTGAAGGCACCCAAGGACTCGCCCAGCAGGAAGTACTCCATTCGCCCGTTCAGGCCCTCGTCCGCGTCCACGGCGGACAGCTGCAGCACCACGGTGCCCATCTCGGCGTCTTCCCTCACGGAGGACTGGTAACTCGGCACAGGGAAGGAAGGGCTGTGGTCATTGTCGTCCAAAACCCGAACCTGCAGCCGCATCACCGAGCTCCGCGGTGGGTCCCCCAGGTCAGAGGCCAGGATGACCAGCGTGAAAGTGCTGACTCGCTCCCTGTCCAGGGCACGGGTAGTCGAGAGCTCCCCCGACGTTTCGTGAAGGGCAAAGTACTCATCGGTGTTTCCATCTGTCAGGGAAAACAATGGAAACTTCATTGTCGGCTTGGGAGAAGGACCTGGCAGCCCACTCCCGAAACCACCCACCATCGAAAACCCTGTGAACCAGTCGGGTGCAGTGGTGCAGGCCTGTAAACCCAGCGGCTCGGGAGGCGGAGGCAGGAGGATCGCGAGTTCGAGACCAGAGGCAGATTGTGTAATTTAGCGAGACCCTGTCTCAAAAAGTAAAGAAAATGGGCTGGGGGAGCAGCTCAGTGGTCCAGCACTTGCAGAGCATGCAGGCGCGAGGCCCTGGGTTCAACCCCCAGTACCAAAAAAAAAAAAAAAAAAAGAAAGAAAGAAAGAAAAGAAAAGAAAAGAAAAGCCTGTGAACAGCAGAGAAGCACTGACAATAGTGCCAGGCACGGCACGGTGTCGGACAGTGTTTGTTCTGATGTACATAATGTCGCTATGAGTCAGAGCTGACTCGACTGCACCTAACAACAACAGAATTTTATATATTATATATATATTTTTTTCATGCAAAGTAAGTATTTGTTTCCTGATTATTACCCCCAGTATTTTTCTAAGCACTGGGGAGAGAACCGTGAGCTGCCAAAGTTCCTAACCCTATGAAACTTCTATGAAAGGGATAAACAACACAATATGATTCAGCCTATGTCCTAATTGAAGCAACAACCCATTTTCAGCAATCTGATTTTTTGTGCATCTGCAACTTTTTGTGTGCATATGTTTTTCCTCTTGAGAACATTAGAATGTGTATTTTATCTGAAATAAAATAGTACTCTGGGATAAAAAGCCAGATGCAATACCCACTTTTGGATATCAATCAAAAACTAAATGGCTTAGTAATGTCACCAAATGTTACTCACTCCGGAGCTTGGAGCTTAGACTCCCACAATGAATTGTCTCTGCTACGTTCCCTGATGGTTTCTGCGAGAGTCTTAATACTTCTGTTGGGGTTCGTGGGACAACTGCCCAGCTCTTCCATGACATGAGCAAGGACGATGTTCTATTTATGTCTGTATCCTTCGAAATCATCTGCCCTTTTCTATTTTCCAGAAGAAAGAAAGAAAGAAAGAAAGAAAGAAAGAAAGCAAGCAAGCAAGCAAGCAAGCAAGAAAGAAAGACAGACAGACAGACAGACAGACAGACTAACAAAAAACAAGGCTCACCTCTCACCCATGCAAATAAATGTCTACCAAATAAAGGGGTCATTCCTGATGTTGGTGTTCAGCATGGAGACTTTAATTCTTTGGGAAAACACCCTCTTGCAGTCAGAAAAGGTCTTTACTATCGACTAAACTGAGGGACTTATTTGAGTTTCTAATGGTAGACAAAGACTATTAATTGAGTTTAGGGTTCTACAGTTCAAAAGAGGTTTGAGAACTAATTTTACTTCTATCAATTACCCTCTCAATTAAAAAAAAATGTGCACAGGGGCTGAAGGTGGAGCTCAGTGGTGGAGCATGGGCTTTCCAGGTGCAAGACCCTGAGTTCCATCCCCAGGAACAAGAAGAAAGAGGAGAAGGAGGAAGAGGAGAGGAAGAAGAAGGAAGAGTGGGGAGGAAGAAGAAAAGGAGGAAGGGGGAAGAGGAGGAAGAGGAGAAGCAGGAAAAGAGAAAAGAGAAGAGGAGAAGGGGGAAAGGGAAGAGGAGGAGGAGGAAGAAGAAATAATTATCGTAATTATAATAATATGCACAAGAATTGTCAACCCTTACATCTACAACAAGAAAGAGGTCAGCGGACCTGGTGCTGTGTCTTGCCTCAGAAGAACACGAGAGTGGGTGCCTATAGTCCTAGTTAACTGAGAGGCTGCGGTAGGAGGATTCCTTGAGTCCAGGAATTCAAAGTCAGCCTGGGTGACACAGTGAGACCTCATCTCAAAAGAAACAAAGGAAAAAATGCATCCTCAGATTCATAAACTAACTGGAAAGAAAGAACCTGTCAATCTCATTAAGAGATTCATTTCTAATTCAAGTTTACATTTTATGTTTGGTAACTGTCAGTCAAAAGCTGGAATATGCCTTTGCTATTTTAATCTTAAAATGATCACAGTAACAATCCAATCCAAAATAACTTCCAAACTTAGACTCTGTATTTACTTGAAAAATTTTTTAAATCTTATATTTTAGCATTTACAGATATTTTAATTGTGGAAAAATACAATAAGCGTAATTGTAAGCATAACTATCTGTTGCATTATGATAAAATTCTGCAAGGATATAGGAATAAAATATGAATTCAGAAGTAAAAAACAAAATAAGGGATCATATGAAAAAAATAGGGGAAAAAAAACTATCTGTTCCATCCGTATATCCACCGGGGTTAGTACAGAAGCAAATTCACAATTTTAAATGGCAGATTTTTAAAGAATTTGGAGGCTAGCAGTTCAGAGAAGCTGTGGGAAGCTCATGGTGCTGTCAGTTCTTACTGGGTTTGATTTTTTTTTAGGAAAATACAACTGAAACCAAATACAGAAGAGTCACCGTTTAGCATGAACTGAGTACCCTGGAGGGGCTGGGATTAGCCCAATTGGTAGAGTGCCGCTCTGAAGTTTCTGAGGTCTCGAGTTCAATTCCCAATACCCCCCAAAGTGGGAGAAGGATGTGGCAATCCACTTCCAAGGCAATCCGGAAACAGTCAGCCATTGAAAACCCTATGAGGGTCACTATGAGTCAGACAAGGCTCGATGGCACCTAACAACAACAGCATCCTGGAGAGGATTTTAACTACGAAATACTTACTGATGATGTGATATTCGACAGCTCCATTGTTGCCAGCATCCATATCAAAGGCCAGGACAGTATAGACAACCTGCGGCTCTTGGTTTTCCAGGATCTCAATGTCATGGCTGGGGAAAAGAAGCGTGGGCGCGTTGTCATTGTCATCTTCCACGGTGCAGAGGATGGTTGCAGAGCTGGACAACGAAGGGAGTCCTCCATCGTGCACGAGCACTGACACAAAGACAGATAATCGTGGCCATTAACTCACAGCTTAAATACATTGTTCAAGTTAGACAACAACAGACTGAACCAACTGGGTAGTCTCAAGTCAATAATGTTGTTGTTGTTAGGTGCCCTCGAGTCGTGTCCGGCTCATAGCAACCCTCATAAAGTTTTCAATGGCAGATTGTTTCAGGATTGCCTTGGGAGTGGGTTGCTACGTCCTTCTCTCATTTTTTTTTTTTTTTTTTTTTGCAGTACTGGGAATCGAACTCAGGACCTCAGAGACTGCAGAGCGGTGCTCTACCAACTGAGCTAAATCCCAGCCCCAAGTCAATAATACTTTATTTAAAGACACCATATTCACCACTGAGCTTTTCAGATTTGCTTGTCTGAAAAGCAAGCATGGGGACATCCCTTACCTCGAAGGGTAAAGACTTCCTGTGCTTCTCTGTCAAGCACAGTGGTCGTCACCAGCTCCCCCGTGTCAGCATTGATCTTGAAGAACCCAAAGGATGCCCCTGGCATGATTTCAAACTGAAGCTTGGCGTTGATTCCTAAGGAAAAGACAGGCAAAACTTAGCAGTTATGCCTTTGGATAATCTGACCATTTTCTTATTCATTTCCCTTTGGACGTGGGAGGCCATAACGAGAGAGGCAGGGTTCTTAAACAGCTTTCATGTGAAGGTAAGAAACCGCTTTGGCTGTTGGGGGGAATTAAAAGCCTCCTGAGCTGAAATGCTCGATTTTCAAAAGTCTTCTGAGACCTCCCCGCAGTGCATGCTTAGGATTTTTTCCTTCCCATAAATTTTTTCTTATGCGTGTGCAACTCTATAATATATTCCTAATTACTCTTTCTAACACCCCTGATTGCGATTTAATGACATAATGGTAAGCATGGGGAGCAGTGGACAATTTCTCTAGGTTGACCCTGTAATTTAAAGCCGGTGCTCGGTTATAGGATTCTTTCTTCTCAACCTCTGGAGGGAGGACGACCGAGCCCTGGTGTGTCTGTTCTTGTTTTGTTTTTACTTAGTCTCCTATCTGGAGTGAGAAATACGACACCATGTCATTACCCATTTTGAAAATAATTCGCCCCACATTTTGGTGGTTTCAACTAGTGACTTGTTTCTTCCTCCTCGCACCCTTGTAGTCTTCCAGAACAAACATGGCATCATCAAACTCGAGAACTGAGAAAACAGAACTGAAATGAAGAGGATTCGTCGAATTCCATCGCTCACTAAGCAAACTGGAAACCCGAATCTGCAGGTACTTAGTGGCAGCCTCATGACACGCCCTAGCGGAGGCTGGGTGGGTGTCCACGCGTGCGCCTGTGTGCACTCACGCCCACGTGTCTGCCCTGACACCTCAACACCTGCCGCCCATACCTCCATCACTGCACCCCTACAGGACACTGCGCCCTGACTCTTTCCCCATCCAGTCCAGTCCCGTGAACATCACATTGGCAGCCCGGCTTCTTCTGCAGATCCTGTGCTTTTTTCCAAAGATGTTCAGCAAAGTCTCAGCCCAGCTTCGCTCCAACCATTCTGCAACTCTCCTTAATTATTCAACAGATGCTGAGATGAGAAGACGCCACGCCAGCATAGACGGGGGCCACTGACGTGTCACCGGGCAATTCTTCTCTGGTCAGTACTCGTCCATCAGGTCTCCTGCCTGACACCGCCTGCTCACTCTCACAGATCACTTCCTCATATCTCCCAGAAAGAAAGGAGGCCTTGGGAAGGAACTCTCACAACACCTTGCGTCTGTATTCCACTCTGCCTCCGTCTTTCTGCCTCAGAAGCAGAAAGAATTCTTCCGCTGCTTTCCCTTGGAATTCTCCTGTCAGCTCTAGACCTTCTGGTAATTTTTCCCCTTAGATCATGTTTTTGTCTAGCTATAAGAATGAAGCTTTGTTGCCCTTCACTTTATAACCAAATTTCCTTTAAAAATACTATCCATTGTCTACAGCTAGATTCCGACCACTTCCATCCCCAGCTGCTCTTTCTACTATAATCAATGACTTTTTGGTTGTAAAATCTACTGTCCATCTTTAGTTCGTACCTAACCAGGCTTCTGTAATACATCATATATTGCTGACTGCTTTTTAAAAAGACAGAAAGGAAAGAATAAGTGAAGAGATGGGGGGGAAGCACAAAGGGAAAGAGAAGCAAAAAAAGAAAAAATAGTAATTTTCTTCTGTTGTTTCTTTATGACATATTTTTTTCCTAAGTTCTGGAGTGGGATGCAGAGATCTGTTTGCATCTTAATGACTGATATATTGACCATCGTTATATATTAACATTTCACTAAACACATACATTCTACTTCTCTCATAATCCAATGATTTCAATTTCCACCCATATGCAAATATCACCATGTTTCTGTATTGAGTTCCAATTATGTGTTTGTTTGTTTGTTTCTTTCTTTCTTTCATCTTTCTTTCTCTCTTTCCTTCATTCCCTCCTGTGTCATTTATGCAATGCACATTTCCTGAATATCAGGCACTGGGAAGGTATCCTTGAATAATTACCTTGGTTCTTAGAGTTCTCCTCTACTGGAGGAGACAAGGAAATCAGTGAGTTGTAGGAAGCGTGATGATATGAAGGCACTGAGAAACTGGATCAGGGAAGACATCACAGGCAGTTTGTTCATTAGTTGTCTCATTTAATATATGTATCTAGAAAGTAGTACCAGGCTCCAAGGTACCTTTGTTATGTTGTTATTAGGTACCGTTGAGTTGGTATCCGACTCATAGCGACCCTCTGTACAACTGCAGAAACACTATTGTCAGTGCTTCTCTGCTGTTCATAGGGTTTTCAATGGCAGATTGATTTTTGGGAGGGGGTTGCCAGGTCCTTCTCCCAAAGGTACCTTAGCAGGTGTTAAAAATATAACTGCTAGCAAGGAGTCAACTTCTCCACCTCACAGTGCTTACAGCACAGCTCTGGATACAGATAAGCAGGCAAATAAAACTCCACATGGGGATATATGATGGCCTCAGACAAGTTGCCTTCTATGTAATGACGCCCTACTGATGAATGGAAATTAACCCATAAGAGAGAAGGGAGGGAGCCCTAAAATTAAGGTCCCTGAAAGTCAGGCCCATATTGTCTGGCAGATTCACCAGATACCTCCTAGTGGGAAGCCTATGTCCATGAATGTTGTTGTTGTTGTTGTTGTTGTTGTTGTTGTTGTCAGGTGCCGTCGAGTCGTGTGCAACTCATAGTGACCCTTATAGGGTTTTCAGTGGCTGATTGTTTAGGGATTGCCTTGGGAGTGGGTTGCCACGTCCTTCTCCCATTTTTGTGGTGCTAGGAATTGAACTCGGGACCTCAGAGACTGCAGAGCGGCGCTCTACCAACTGAGCTAAACCCCAGCCCCGTGTCCATGAATAGTCATAACCAAAAACGGGAGAAGGACACGGCAATCCACTCCCAAGGCAATCCCAAAACAATCAGCCATGGAAAACCCTATGAGGGCTGCTGTGAGTTGGACCCCACTCCACTGCACCCAACAACAACAACAACGTGTCGTATTCTATACAACCCTAGGGATCTGGGATAAAAGTAAATAACGTATCCTGAATCAAGGAGCCCTGCAGGGGAGGCAGACAGCAATCACATCATTGTAATACAAGGCAGTCAACACAGGAAGAGTGTAGTCCAAAACATCAACAGCGATTGTCTCTGAGTGAGTGAGGTCGGGATTCTATTTTGTGTATTCAGTTTTTTGCCTCTGTGTGTATACCTTTATAGCAGAAACCTACACAGAGGACATTCACATAGGACCAGCCGGTATCAACCACAGGAAGACAGGACAGTGTGAAGACATGAGCAGGAAAGCTAAAGCTGAAGCAGGAGGTGGCTTCACCTAGCCTGCCACCTCGCCTTCCTCTTGCCGAGTTCCGCGGCCTCAGATTGGTCACTCAAGCTTCTCACTGCCCGGTGGTCTGGCTCCCCTCTAAACTCCTCTCTCAGGCCTCTGGTGAAATCAAGGCTGCTGGACTTGTGTGTAAACTGAGTAAATCCAACTTGGGACTGCATCCCACGGGTCTCCTCGGGGCTGTGTTAACCTAAAGCTGTGAGCAGATGCTGCCAGTGAAGCCGTCAGAGGGCACATGAGGGGGCAACCGCCAGGAAAGCGCAACGGGAGGGTTAATGGGTAATTCCACCTCAGTAGGCAACACAGGGGAAAGTCACTCCAATACGAAACTGATTTAAAGAAACCGAACAGCCAATTAGAGCGTCTTCTAGGCTGAGAAATTATTACTGCAAAATGCCACACATGAAGATACCTTAGCGTCCACGTGCTTTTCTATTTCACACACAGGTCTCCTTCTGACGGGTGCACAGACTGGTACCTTAGAATTGCCCTTGACGAGGATAAAGCCATCAGCCTAGTGGACGTAATCCAAAGGCTAACACAGGAACCCCTCTTTGCCTTCTTTCACTAATTCTGACACTGTGTTCACATTTTACATCTCTGAAATTAGATGCACCTCAGGATTAATGGTGTCTTAGAGTCAATTAGTGCCCACAGCCATACCACTGTGGCGCCTGATTCTGTCAGATCTCAGAAGCTAAGCAGGATTGGGCCTGGTTAGTACTTGGATGGGAGACCGCCTGGGAACACCAGGTGCTGTAGGCTTGGGAGAAGGACCTGGCAACCCACTCCCAAAATCAATCCTCCATTGAAAACCCTATGAATAGCAGAGAAGCACAGACAATAATAGTGTTTCGCCTGTTGTACATAGGGTCGCTAGGAGTTGACACTGACTCCACAGCACCTACCAACAACACTGAGTCAATTAAATCCCAGTACTCTGTTTTTCCCTGGTTCCAAGTGTCGGTGTGGCAGGTCCAACAGCACACCTAGTGCAGAGTCAGATCTCCCAAAAAATCAGAGTGACGGGTTGATTCAAGGTGACCCTGGCTGGACAGATGGAGGGGTTGATTCAAGGTGGCCCTGGCTGGACAGATGGAGGGGTTGATTCAAGGTGGCCCTGGCTGGACAGATGGAGGGGTTGATTCAAGGTGACCCTGGCTGGACAGATGGAGGGGTTGATTCAAGGTGCCCCTGGCTGGACAGATGGAGGGGTTGATTCAAGGTGACCCTGGCTGGACAGATGGAGGGGTTGATTCAAGGTGACCCTGGCTGGACAGATGGAGGGGTTGATTCAAGGTGACCCTGGCTGGACAGATGGAGGGCTTGATTCAAGGTGACCCTGGCTGGACAGATGGAGGGGTTGATTCAAGGTGGCCCTGGCTGGAGGATACATTTTTGCGGAACAGAGATTAACATCTCATTAACTAATTCTATTTTTCT
Source organism: Pedetes capensis (assembly GCA_007922755.1). Classification (NCBI taxonomy): domain Eukaryota; kingdom Metazoa; phylum Chordata; class Mammalia; order Rodentia; family Pedetidae; genus Pedetes; species Pedetes capensis. Next base: position 45,586 of record VMDO01004578.1, read on the forward strand.
GCATGGCGATGTCCTGTGCCATTGTTTTGTATCCTGCTCTACTGAGACACCGTATCGACCCCTGCGAGCCACCAGCCCCACAGGAGACCCGTCCTTCGGGGAGGAGGCGCCGCGGGGGTAGATCTTTGCCCACTCACAATAGACCTCTTGTTGGGAGCACCGAACGCTAGGGCACTTTTAATACCTCGGTTAAAACCTGGTGGCTGTGTTTCCCTTTAAACACAAGAAGAAACTCTTGCTGGGAAGTGTGTGCGTCACCTGCCATAAACATTCAGCGCTCAGATCCCCGTGGATCTGGCATACCAAGCAACACTCTACGCTTACATTTTTAAAGCTGCACTGGAGAAGGCTAGAAAACACATGTTGAGCTCTCTGGCATGAAGTAATGTTGCAGTATTTTTTAAGATACATACTGTAAACCATTCATAAATTCCAACATGATGCCAGTTATGTTAAAATCTTAACTACGTCATTTGCTTCTCATGCATAATCCTACTTTATTGTGTTAACCCACCAAGCAAAAAAGGTTGAGAAAATATGCATTCAAAAGCACATGCGTATGCACAAATATTCATATGCATTTGCCTAACCACCTGCTTGACAGATCTGACCTCATTAAAAACCCTGGGATCGCGAGGAAATCCAACCCGCTTCCAACACATGTGAGAGCCCATGAGACTCACAAATGCGCTCAGATGTAACCCAAACATCAGGGAAAGCAAAGCAACGAAATCAGTAAGTCCACAGCTAAATCTGTAGCCATGACCATAATTTCCAGGACAATTAGTTTCCAATTCAATTATAATTAACAGGTTGCAGACTATTCATTCCCAAAGAAAATAGCACTAACCTAGGCGACTTAACAGCAAAAACAGGAAGAGCGCATTTATGGTAATCACCTTTAGTTGATATAGGCAAAAATTGAAGAGAAATCCTTTCCCCTCCTTCAAACATTGAAAGAAAAGAAATCCTAAGCCACTGGCGCCAGCCATAGGCTGAGTACAGGTCTGCAGGCTTTGCAAAGTGGTTGCCAGAGCCTTGCAGTGTTCTGTTTACAACAGAGAGCATTGAACAGAACGCTCCTGATCTGCAGTTACTGTGGAACACAAAGCCTATGGATATTTTCCACTGTTTCTAATCTCCTAAAAACAGATACTGCTAGAGGTGTGCTAAATAAACCAATTCTCTAAGCTCAGGTCGTGGCTAATGACTGAGCATGATCCAGTCCTGTGTCTTTGAGCGCAAGAAGAAACCCTGTGATCGCGCTGCCCCACACTGGTGAAAAGAGAGAAAACTAGGTTACCTTGGAAAACGTTAGCAGCACCTCATACCAATTCACATCCAATGCTTCCCCAAAAGGCAAGACGCCAAAGGGTAGATGATGTAGCTTGAAAACTCAAGTAAATCTACCTTTCACTACTTTGATGAACAATTTAGGGGGTGATGCTACTATTGATACTATTATTTTCACAAAAACAGCTACTACAATTCTTGCAAGAACAGAAAAAAATATCATGCTGACATCTAATGCCACTTGTTATATACAAACGTCAGTTTTAAAAGACTGGCTTATTAAACTATCCACATAGTTCAGATGGAAAATTCAGAAGATGGCTGTTCATAGGAAACACTGCACTATCATTTTTATCATGATTTTGTTTAAAATAAAAAACAAAATATTGTTAGCTCCTGAACTTTAAATGCCGAAAGAGCCATGGTGATATTGAAAAGCAAGTCTAAGACATGTATAAATTCCTAGCCACAGCTGTCAGCTCAAAGTCATGTGTCTGCACTCAGTGATATTGATTAAAATGGCAATAATGGTAGTGAGGGTGATTACCATTGATTCGTCCTTTATTGAGCCAGACACTGGTCTAAGCTGTTTACATGCAATCATTCATTCATACTCCAGACAGAATTTCAAACCAAGGACTGTTATCAGATAAGCAAAGAACAGAGAGGAGTAGTCACTTGTTCAAGGTTACACAGAGTAAGTAAGATAGAATTTTGGGATTCAAGTCCAGCATTCTGCCACCAGCCCCCCTGATCGACTATGCTAAATACTGAGCAAACAAAGAACCTTCTGTCTTCTTGTACTGAAATGCATTAATTACTCTCCAAGATAAATGTGATGCTTTGTCCGTACTTCTGTTTGTTGTTGTTGCTGTTAAGTGCTGTTGAATTGGTGTCCAACTCATAGGGACACACTACTGTGAGTGCTTCTCTGCTATGCACCAGGTTTTCAATGGCTAACTGATTTTTGGGAGGGGGTTGCCAGGTCCTTCTCCCAAGCCCACAGCACCTGGTGTTCCCAGGCGGTCTCCCATCCAAGGACTAACCAGACCCCACCTTGTTTAGCTTCCGAGATCTGACAGGATTGGATGCCACAGGGAAGGCTGCAGGCCTACTTCTGCTTGCTATCAGTCAAATCAATAAATTGTATGTTAATCAGGCATGTACCACTGTAATCCAATTAATTAATACAAATGCACCATAAAGTCACATATTACCTTTCATGGGTGTTTTATGCAGGTGAATAAACGAAATACTAGCAGTTTGAGATAAGAAGCAACTGCTCATTTCTTACATCACCGTTTTAAGTTATGTCAATTATAACTCTTGAGCATTGTGTTTAGCATCAATTGTTGTTGTTGTTAGGTGCCCTCGAGTCGGTAGCCGACTCATAGCGGCCCTCATAGGGTTTTCAATGGCAGACTGTTTTGGGATTACCTTGGGAGTGGATTGCCAGGTCCTTCTCCCATTTTTGCGGTGCTGGGAATTGAACTCGGGACCTCAGAGACTGCGGTGCAGCGCTCTACCAGCTGAGCTAAATCCCAGCCCCTTAACATCAATTAGTTTCCATATTTTTAAATTACCCGAATCTCTGTCCTTAGCCTCAACCCTTGTGACAAATTCCCCCGGACTTCGATTTTCTTTAACTGAAACTTCATATAGGTGCTGCTCAAATACTGGTGCCTCATCGTTTACATCCAGGACAGTGATCGTCACGGTCTGCGATGAGGAGAGGGCTGGAGTGCCGCCATCTTGGGCCAGGAGGGTCAGAACATGCTGAGGGCTGAGCTCATGATCCAAAGGACTAGCCACAGTCAGGACACCTGTTTGGAAAGAGAAGAGCAACATGTTACGAGTATTCTGTGTGTTTCTTAGGCTTCCTCTTCCTGTGTCCAACCCACCAAACCGGATTAGAAACTCAGACGCTTTCATCATTAACAATGAATCAAAAAAACAATACATTGCATGAAACCGACTTTAAATCTTTATACTATCTACAATAAAAAGTTAACACTTCAAGTCAGAAAAGTCAATTTCAATTATAAGGATGAATGACAATTGAAAAAATACCATTATCATATCATTTTCAACTGAGGACTACGTCCAAATTATGTACTCTACATTTCTTTCATTTTAAAAGGTATCTACGATACTAAAAGCACATATTTTCATGTCACATTATGTGTTTAAGAGGACCTAGGTTATAAAAAATGTGGGTATGACTACATTAAGACACTGGACTTTTGTTGAAGAGTTGTAGTCTCTTTATACATACTCTGAGTTAACTGTCTTTTGTCTTATTAAAAATAAAAAGACACTATAACTCAGGCGGCAAACTTCACCAATCCTACACGTCAGTGTCCCACTGCTACTAAAGTATGTAACCCATGGAAGTGTTAAGCACAGCCAGCCATTACGTGATTCCAGTGACCACGTTTTTCTTTTAGGATTGCTGATCAGGTCTCTCATCCAAGATCTTTTCTTCAGATAATGAAAGAAGTTCATCAAATCAGATCTTATGAAGTAGCTTTTCAATAATTACCCATCCCTTTTACACTTCACAGCCATTGTTGTTGTGGTTGTTAGGTGCCTTCAAGTCGTGTCCAACTCATAGCGACCCTCATAGGGTTTTCAATGGCTGACTTTCAGGATTGCCTCAGGAGTGGATTGCCACGTCCTTCTCCCATTTTTTGTGGTGCTGGGAACCGAACTCAGGACCTCAGAGTCTGCAGAGCAGCGCTCTACGAACTGAGCTAAATCCCAGCCCTCACAGCCATCAGGCACTGGAAAACTCACCGTGTCTTCCTTGTAAGAAGCGTAAGTCTCGTGAGAGAGACGTCCCACCTCACGTGAATGCACTTGGCAGTCATCATTTTATGTCTTTGAAAAACATCTTAACTGCTCAAGACTCCTGATGCTACATTATTGAGACTCAATTCTAACTTTACCCACCCTCTTTGATATCTGGAATGGACCTTCCTTGGCTGTCTCGGAAAGCATTTTAAGTTTTATTGAAGCGATCAGTGAGAGCCTTTGCTCTCATAGAAATCAGCAGTGTGTCTGGAGAATCTCTCTGTCGGCTGGGCACTGAGGTGGAGTCCACCCACACCTCGGCATGGGACCATATGGACAGGACTTAATAAGTATTTTGATGACATTTCCCAACAGAATAGTGCCAGACTATAATCGTGTCTTCCAAATCCTATGCATTCCATTCCCTTCTAAATAATGCTCTTACTCATAGCTGGGCCAAATGGTATACATATGAGATATTTTTCTAAGGCTTGTGGTGAAATGACACTTTTAGAGAAAGAGATCGCAGTCTGTTCATTTTTCACTATCCCCTGAAAATCAAGGAGAGGGACGTTCATTTCCACATTCACAGGACTGATACTTCATACATACTCTTTCATCAAGTTAGACAAAAACTGATGGTAGATTTTATCTGCCAACACGAGGACAGAAAGACAACTCAAGTGACAAGGAGTGATATTTCTGCAGAGTAGTATCAGGGAGTAAGCGCCTCTGCATAAGATAAAATGTTACAATGGATGAGAGAGGCAGAGGCCTCAGGTCCAAATGACTCAGCCATTAAGATACAGGTGCTACTTACAATTACTCACAAAGATTGGCTTGCATAACTGAAAGATGAGCTTCCTATCAAAATCTTTAAAGAATGTTCATTTGTCATGTTTGTACCTTGACTTACTTTTGGTTCCATCTTCTACTGCAAGGACCCATAAGGGGGAAGGAGAAGTTTGCTGTTGTATATTAGGCCCCTGAAACGTGACATAGCTACAAAGAACAGTTAATATTAATAACCCAGCCAACAAAAGAGGGTTCTCCAAATATAAAATCTGTGCTTTTCATATATATGTGTATATATGTATGTGTATGTGTATATGTATACATGTATATATACATATATAATTTTAAGCAGTACAGGTCAAAACTTTTTAAAAATTGAAAGTGCATACATCTTGGAAATTAGCATTTCAAGAGATGAAAATGAAAAGTATAAATAAGAGGCCCTCAAATCAGAAAGGAAAAACTAGGTGTCCCTGTTTGAGGGGTGTGTGATCTTTTAAACAGAAAACGCTAATGATTTCTCCAAAAAAAATTGAGCAAATAGATTCAGTAAAGTTACAGAATACAAACTCAACACAGGAAAATCAGTTGCATTTCCATACACTAACAAAGCATTACCTGAGAAGGAAGTTAGGAACATAATTCCACTTATAATAGCACCAAAATAAATTGAATTTTGAGGGAAAAGAAAACCTAAGGAGGTAAGCAACTTCTGTACCAAAAATTACAAAACATTGATGAAAAGAATTAAAGACAACACACCAAAATGGAAAGACATCCCACATTCATGGAGTAAAAGACTTAATATGGTTAAACTGTGCAAACTATCCAAAGTGATCTACAGATTCAATGCAATCTCTACTAAAATCCCAAGGGTTTTTTTTTTTTTTTTTGCAGAAATAGAAAATAATCCTAATTCATACTGAATCTCAAAGGACCCCAAAAAGCAAAATAATCTTGGGAAAGAAGAACACAGAGACATCATAATTTCTGAGCTCAAAATATATTGCAAAATTATAGTGATCAAAACAGTATGGTACTGGCCTAAAGACAGTCACAAAACCAATGGAACAGAGAGCTCAGAAATGAATCTACTCATATATTATCAGTTGATCTTGGACAAGAGTACCAGGAATACACAACAAGGAAAGGATCATCTCTTCAATAAATGAGTGGGAAAACTGGGTATCCATAAGTAAAAGACTGAAGTTGGACTCTTCTTCAACATATAAATAATAAACTTAAAATACATTAAAGACTTAAATGTAAGATTGGAAACTATAAAACTAGAAGAAAACATAGAAGAAACCTTCATGAAGTTTCTCTCGTCAATGATATCATGAATATTGCAACAAAAGAACAGACCACAGAAACAAAAAATAAATAAACAAACAAGTGGGACTTCATCCAATTAAGAAGCCTCTGCACCACAAATAAAAAAGGCAACCTATAAAATGGGAGAAAATAGTTGCAAACCATGTACCTGATAAGGAATTAATACCCAGGATATATGAAGAACTCCTGCAACTAAACAAGAAAAAAAAGGATTTAAAATTGAATGGAGGCAGGGCGCTGTGGCTACGCTGGAGGTGTAGGCAAGAAGATTACAAGTTCTGGGCCAGAAGCAGCCTGTGTAACTTAGCTGAGACCCTGTCTGAAAATAAAAAAATACAGAAAGGAGCTTCAGGGGCCACTCAGTGGGAGAACACTTGCCTAGCATGTGCAAGGCTCTGGATGTAAACCCCAGTAAAGAAAAAAAAAATGGATAGAGATCTTGAATATACACTTCTTCAAAGAAATGTGAATGGCCAATAAGTGCATGAAGAAATGCTAATGTCACCAGCCACCAGAGGAGTGCAAATCAGAACTGCAGTAGGCCATCCCTTTAGACGGCCAGGATGGCTATCGTCACAAAACAAAAGACAAGAAGGGTGGGCCGGGATGCAGAGAAACCGACGCTCTCGCGTACCGTTGGAGGTAATGCAAAACGCTTATGTGGAAAACAGGATGGAGATTCTTCAAAAGATAGTTCTTGAATCAAAAAAGAACTACCACACGACCCAGCAAACTCCACTTCTGGATATTTATCCAAAAGAACTGAAAGCAGGCTCTGCAAGGGCAGCTCTCGCTTACTCATCGCAGCATTGTTCATAACAGCCATACGGAAATAAAGCAAATATCCACCAGCAGATGGATGGATAAAGAACATATGGTGTGCGCGCGCACACACACACAATGGAATACTTGTTAGGGGCCTTTGAGTCGGGTCCGGCTCATGGTGACCCTATGTGCAACAGAGTGAAATAAGCACTACATCTAATAGTGCTATCCACAGAGATTTTAATGGTTGATTGATTGGGGAGTGGGCTGCCAGGTCCTTCTCCCATTTTTTCAGTGCTGGGCATTGAGCCCAGGGCCTCACAGTGCATGGAACAAGCACTCTACCAACTAAGCTAAACCCCAGCCAGATGAAATACTATATACCCTTTAAAAAGGAAATTCCGTAATATTCAACAACATGACAGACTTTGAGGACATCATGCAACATAAAATAAGCCAATCACGGAGAGACAAATGTTGCATGATTCCATTTATACCAAGTGTTCAAAATAATCGAATTCATAGAATCATAGAATGTCAGGGGCTTGATACCGGAGCAAACGGGGAAAAGCTGAAGCTTCAGTTAACCAAGGTAAGTAGGCGCTAGAGATCTGCTATACAACATCGCACCCAGAGTCAAGAAAAACATATTGTGCAGACGAAAATGTTGGGAGGGCGATTTTCATGGTGATTTTTCTTACCACAATAAAATAAATAAAATGCAAAGGGCCACACGGGGCGCTACCTGACGACTGGTCTAGAGCAAAGGCCATGTTTTCATTTCCCGAGAGGATGCTGTAGGAGACTTTTCCGTTCCTCCCTTCGTCCGGATCTTGGGCTCTTACGTGGTGCACCGGGGAGCCCATGGCCGCATCCTCTCTCACGTACGCCCCAGGGGAGGACACGAAGTCTGGGCTGTGGTCATTTACGTCCAGAATCACCACCTCGGCGACCAGCGACCTCCACCTCCGATCTGTCACGTTCACAGCCTGGTCGGAGGCAGTGACAGTCAGGGTGACGGCTGGGACGCGCTCTCTGTCCAGCGGGGAGGCAGTGACCAGCGTGCCAGAGGAGGGGTGGATGAGAAACGGATTTGCCCCGGCGTGGTGGGATTCCACGGAGTACTGTATCCTGCTGTTCAGGAAGCCGCCGTCGCCGTCCTTGGCATCGAAGGTACACACGGGGGTCCCCACGGGCACATTCTCAGCCACGCTGACCACCAGGCTCTCGTCCCGGAAGGCCGGGGAGTGGTCGTTCTGATCCTCCACAGCGATGCTGAGGAAGACCGTGCCGACCATGGCCGGGTCCTGGCTGAGGTCCTGGTGAATCACCCGGAGAAGAAAGTGCGACGTCATCTCGTAGTCCAGTTGCCCAGAAAGGATCAGGTCTCCCGTGGAGCTGTCGATGTCAAAGGGGGCATCCCTGTCCTCTGGGGCGATACTGAAGCGCACCCTCCCATGCTGAAGCTGCTGGAGACGGCCGGGCGACTTTATCAGGCTCATTATTTTCGCAGGCTTCAGGTTTTCTGGTACCACTAAGTGTCTGATATTCGGAGAAACGAAAGCTCTCCCTTTGGATAGTGGTATCACCTGGAATAAGAACAAAAAGGAACAATCGACATGGAGTATTTTCAGGCAGTTAATTACATATCAAAAGCTAATGCTGAATAGCAATACATGCTATGTTTTGGAAGCTAATTCCTATTTGTGTTATGTTGTTGTTGTTAGGTGCCGTCGAGTCGTGTCTGACTCATAGCGACCCTTATAGGGTTTTCAATGGCTGATTGTATCAGGATTGCCTTGGGAGTGGATTGCCACATCCGTCTCCTATTTTTGCGGTGCTGGGAATTGAACTCGGGACCTCAGAGACTGCAGAGAGGCACTCTACCAACTGAGCTGAATCCCAGCCCATTTGTGTTATAGACATGCTGATTGGTAGAAAATAACTTCTTATGTAACTTCAGCATGTCTCAGAAGATTAAAAATCGTATAATATTTAGGAGATAAAAGAGGCCACAAATTTTTCCACTTTTAACTTGGCAGTAGTGTGTGAAATGATGGTTTTGTGAGTCCCCCCTGGTATGGGGAGGCTGAAGACTTGGGATTCTCCAATGAGATAAGTGTGCGATATCTAGATTTCCAAATTACTCTAAATCTTAATGACAGAGCTGTCCCTGACTGTGTCTTCCTGTGTCCTTGTCTGAAAGAAAAAAAAAAAACTGTCCGTATGATCATATTAATTTTTCTAACCCAGATTTCCTTAATCTATAAAAAATATAATTTGAAAACAGAACTCTTAGGGATATATATTGTTAATTGCTATACATATATCTCTATTGATATTACTGATTATCAATGTGAATAAATAGAGACATCCAGCAATGCATAATCACATGAATTCTGACTGCTGGAGTAAAGTTTCTCTGCTCATTGTGGTTCATGTAAAGCCTTAAGCTGTACATCTTCCAATATGGATGCACCTATTGAAAGCTTTCAAAAACCGCAGAAAACTGCCAGGTGCCATGGCTCAGGCCTGTGATCCACGTGACTTGGGAGGTGGAGGCAGGAGGACAGCGTTCGAGATCAGAGGCAGCCTGCACAACTTAGCGAGACCCTATCTCAAACTAAAAAACATAGAGAAAGGGTTGGGGTGCAGCCTAGCAGTAGAGTGCTTGCCTAGCATGTCTGAAAACCGGCAAAAGAAATTGCAGAAAACTATGTGACATGTTACACAGTCACTTGATTTCCATACAAATTTCTCCTGCAAATTACCAGGTCTTTGCAACTAGGACTAAGCAAAAGGAAAGATAGCTTTTGTTCAACATCAACAAAGCAACCCAAATGACCATGTAGTCATAAGTACCTTGTCAAGAACGATATAAAACTAATCCAAAGAAACTTCTTGTTGTTGTTAGGTACCCTCAAGTCGGTATCCGACTCATAGTGACCCTCATAGGGTTTTCAATGGCTGACTGTTTCAGGATTGCCTTGGGAGTGGATTGCCAGGTCCTTCTCCCATTTTTGCATTCAAAGAAACTGCTTGGATCTAAATAACTTCTAGTGGTAACAAGAAGTAAGTGGGTCCGTACAATTCACTCTTAATATAGTAGTCATACACTGCATCTTCATTCTACACACTGGTATAGAAATCAAAGGAAATTTTTGGAATGTTCTTCCACATTTTAGGGTGCCAAAATTACCTGGATGTTAACAATTGCCTCTCCGTGGAGTGGAGGTGTTCCCCGGTCGCTGGCAATGACCGTCAGCCTATAGGATGGCCTGTGGTCATGGGAAAGTACCACAGTTGTTCTTATTTCTCCGTTGTTGGCATCGATCTTAAAGTGACCGGGATAATCTATACACAAACATAAATTAAGAAATCAGTGTTAATTGACAAGGCAGAAAACAGAGGAACAATTAAACCAATAAATCTATGATCGTTTGGAACATTTATTTGCCTCAGATTCCACGAGGGTATGAACATGTCTGATTCAAACCCCATACACGTGTTGCATTAGCACATAGCACCCCATTAATATGTGCAGCTTCTGCGTCTTTATGCATCTGTTAAAAATAAATTTAAGTTAAAAATGCCACTAAATATGAACAGGATACATAACGGATTTTTTTTTTTTATTTCAAGAGTGTTAAAGTAGATAGAATGACAGAATGAGCTCCGCTGTGCTCCTAACCTGGCTTCAATAATTATCAATTCAAGGCCAATATCATTTCCTCTATCCCTCCTTTATGTATGTTTTCCTTCCATTTTCTTATGAAGTCTCAGAAATCAGATCACTTTTTCTGCGTGCATTTCAACACAAATGTCTAAAAGACAAAGAATCCTTCTAAATAGTCATGGTACCATATAATACTTTAAAAGGTAATAATGATCCCTTAATAGCATCAAATATCAAGTTTTCAAATTTCCAATGATCTCATCAATGTTTTTTGTTAAAACTGAATCAAAATAAAGTTCATGTCATCCATGTTTCTTCAGTCCACAGATTTCTGCCGTCCATCTCTTTACTTTGCCCTTGCGACTCATTTGTTGAGGAAACTCTTACAGATGGCTTCCAGGTCCTTTGGACCTGATCCCTGTATGTTAAGGGCCCTCCTGGGAACTGGTAAACAGAAGGGCACAGGCTCAGCTTGAGTCTCTGTCCAAGACATGGAAGCAGCCATTTCTCCAAGGACTCCTGATCCTTTTGATGGAAAATGGCTTTTTGAGCCCATATTCTGGACATCTGGGTGCTCACTGCTGCTAAGTTGGTCATCACTTCCGGTGGACAGAGACTCCAGGTGTTGCTGTTGTTGTTAGGTACCTCTGAATTGGTGTCTGACGCATAGCGACCCTCTGTTCAACAGGCGAAACACTATTGTCAGTGCTTCTCTGCTGTTCATAGGGTTTTCAATGGCTGATTGTTTTTGGGAGTGGGTTTCCAGGTCCTTCTCCCAAGCCTACAGCACCTGGTGTTCCCAGGCGGTCTCCCATCCAGGTACTAACCAGGCCCAACCCTGCTTAGGTTCTGAGATCTGATGGGATTGGACGCCACAGTGGTATGGCTGCAGGTCTACATACAGGTACACACTAAAATCTGTCATGAGTTCAGATTGATTCTTATTGATGTACATAATTCAGACTGATAACATACTGTGTTGGGGCTAGGGTTTAGCTCAGTTGGTACAGTGCTGCTCCACACTCTCTGAGGACCCGAGTTCAATCCCCAGCAACACAAAAATGGTAGAAGGATGTGGCTATCCACTCCGGAAGCAATCTCGAAATAACCAGCCACTGAAAACTCTGTGAGGGCCCCCATGAGTCAGGCACAACCCAACGTTGTCTCTTGATTTCCTGTGCTGTGTCAAACAAGATGAAGTACCAAATGCTTTTTTGTTTTGTTGCTGTTATTAGGTGCCATGGAGTTGAGTCCTACTCATAGTGACCCTCACAGGGTTTACACTGGCTGATCGTTACAATGCCAACTGTAGCTCATCACTGCAAACAATCCAAGGCCTGCACATTTCCAGAGAAAACATAAAAGTAAGCCTGCTTCAGTAAAGTTCCCATGCACCACAGGACATGTGATACAGGTAGGTCTGATTTAATCTGACCTTAAGAGCAATCTTCATAGAGACTCGCAGATGCGTGGCATTCACAGCACATTAGAAACCACTTCCTGTCCACTACTACTTTCCTTTTGATAAAAGTTGACTTGCCCTTCAGATGATGGCAAACAACTCATTTAAGGAGTACGTTTTCTATCTAGGACGCAGAAAAGCAGCTCTGAGTTTTCACTAAACTTGTAGAATTATTTCTTTAATGAAAGTGATTCTTGAGGATAGCAAATTTGTTTGTAATTTGGTGTCCAGAGTTAGCTAGGGAGCGTTGAGTGGTCCAAATAGAATGTGTTTTCGCAGAGGGAGTCAGACAGCTGGCGAAGGACGGGGGTTCTAGAAGCTATTGATCCTTTACACCCAGTGACATTTACCTGCAGAGACCGCGTACGTAATGACTGCGTTGTCTCCTTCATCCAGGTCCTTTGCAAACACAGTTGTCACCAACGCGTTTACTGGTTGGCCTTCCAGAACCTGCCATGAAAACAAACGGCTTAAAAGTCAGTCAGTGTAATTTAAGAAGAAGTATCCCTAGACTTTGAACGAGCGAGCACATCATCTCAGGCACTTTTTAGCTATTTTAAAATGTAGATGCCATTCAAATGTGTGCCGTCTTAAGTCATATGGGTAGAAGAAAAGAAACGCAAAGAAACTGCCCCACAAATTTCAAACTTTTGCTTAGCTTGGACAAACTATTTGGATCATCTGAACTATTTTTATAAATTAATACATAAAAATAAAGGGAACCAAATGAACTAAACAACTTTACATTTTGGATTTTTAAAAGAGTTCTCACATCTTCTCAGTTCAGTTTCTCAGGTGATTGCTTAAAAGATAGTTACTACAGTCCAAAATATGCTTAAGATAAGTATGAACCACATCCAAATATCTCACTAGTAACAGGAACTTTCCTGGAGTATTGAAATGCACATATGAAGTTCAACTGTCCAGTGAAGTGCAGGATATTTTAATGCTATTAATTATAAATCATTATAAGAATCCAATAATGTTTTGCACTGGTAGAATCATTCTTTAAATCCGGCTTTGGGAGATTAGTTTAGAGTTATTCGCTTCCTGAATATGCTTTGGAGTTGTTTACTAGGATGTTTGAGCACAATTTGAATGTCAGATTCAATTTCTTTGGAGCAGTAGCTGCCAAATTTATATTCATATAATCCATCCACTTAAGAAATTATGACCACTTCCATGATATTTTCACTTATTACCTACATGAAATAATATGCTGATTTACTGTGTACACTGTGAAATAATAAAAACGAAGACTTTCAAAATGAAATAACGTGAGGATAAGTAGGAGTTTGTGCTTGTGTTCCAAAAGGCTAACTTTTTTATCCACGTTAGAATAACAGATTACTCCCTGCTTTCGACTGACCATCTTAGGGACAACTGTCAATTGCTCATAAGGAGCTCTGCACAGAGATGCGGGCAAACTACTGGAAAAACCATCATGTCTGAGCATTACGGATACTGAGGTACCATTGTGTGTGTGCACAGGGTAGAACTATATTGCTTATTAGCAAACAACTGGAGGTGCAGCTCTAAAGAGTACAGACATTCACGTTCTCTTTAAATGGATTTTTTTTTTTTTTGGTGGTACTGGGGGTTGAACCCAGGGCCTCACACCTGCATGCTTTGCAAGTGCTGGACCACTGAGCTGCACCCCCAGCCTATTTTTTTACTTTTTGAGACAGGGTCTCCCTAAGTTGTGCAGACTGCCTCTGGTCTCAAACTTGTGATCCTCCTGCCTTTACCTCCTCAGCCACTGGGATGACAGGCGTGCGCCACCGTGCCCGGCTTTAAGTGCATTTCTAACCTGTGCAGTCTGCAGGTCTCCTGGAAATGCAAGCAATGCTGCACTAAGACCACCTCGATACATTCACATTTTTTGCCACAAGATGGTGCTCCAAACAAGTGACTAAGAGAGAAGACCACAAACTCATCGCAAAGCTGCTTCCCAAACCTTGATGTGAAATTCCTTTCCAGGGAGACACTGTGGGAAGAATGGCTTGTTATCGTTGACGTCGGTGACTGTGACATAAACCGGCAGGGTGGCGTTCCGTGGAGGGGAGCCATGGTCCGTGACCAGGACGGTCATCCGATGGTGACCCTGCTGCTCACGATCCAATGCCAGCCAACTGATCAGTTCGCCTGAGGGACAGGGGACACAAGAAAAGACACAGACACGGTGTGCTGGGACACTGGCCGCGGGGACCACATCCGAAACAAGCTCAAGAGGAAACTCAAACAGCGTCGAGCCAGTGAGACCCTCAGGACCACACACAGGCATCCGGCTCTCTGGTGCTGTGCGAGGGACTTTCAGAAGTTGCTCTGCAAAATGCCACTTTCAACTTCTCTCTGTCTGCAGGGCCAATTACCTACCGTCAACCACCTGAACCCAGAAATACGAATTCATAAAAACAGCCCAGTTGGAAGATTTAAATCTACCGCCCATCCCTCTCTCTACTGCTGGATGGAGCACGGGAAAAGCACACGCCCTGTGACGTTCCAAGCCCACTTCCCACCTGAGGATCTCTCGGAGCCCGCGTGAGAGGGCGGCTATCTGAGGCACAGGCAAGCACAGACTGTACGGCACTTGGGAAGCGGCATATCACGGGCAGTTGTTACTATTACATCACAGTAGTGGCAAAACCATTCCTTGGGCAATGACTTGTCATTTACGTACACAGGCATTTATTTTTCATCTCACAGAACACGTGGCTGGCAATGGGTGGTGACTTCACAAACAGCTATTAATGCTTCACAAGGCTTCATTTATGTATTCTTGCCTGGAAACGTGCTAGCTTTGGTTAATTCCCCCATGTGTCAGTCCAGGCACAAAATCCTAACGGCCTTTTCCCATTGCCAAGAGCATCAGTTGTTGTTGTTAGGTGCCATCGAGTCGTGTCTGACTCATAGCAACCCTCATACGGTTTTCAATGGCTGACTGTTTCAGGATTGCCTTGGGAGTGGGTTGCCAGGTCCTTCTCCCATTTTTGTGGTGCTGGGAATTGAACTGGGGACCTCATGGACTGCAGCGCAGCGCTCTACCAACTGAGCCAAATCCCAGCCCCAGGGAGATTGTTGGCCAAAACCTCTTTATGTGGCACATGACCTCACTGGCAATATGTGAATGAAAGGCAAGAGAAGTAAGACCCATTAGGGGTGGAATTCTTCTCAATGTTAACTTATCTTAAAGTCACGATACTATAGTCAAATACCACAAAGCGTGACTTTAACCATCTGCAGCTGCACCTCCAGTTCTGAGTCTCCTCGACCTGATTTTAAAGCGACTGCGCGAAGCTACAGAGTGCTACCTGTGTGCGGGTTCATCCTGAAGAATTTCCCATCGGACAGAAGGAAGTACGAGAGCTGTCCGTTCTCTGCGGAGTCCGGGTCGGCGGCGGTGACTCTGGCCACGACCCCCAAGGGGCCAGGGCCTTCCAGGACTTTCAGAAAGAGCGCGTCCTGCGGGAAGGCGGGGGCGTTGTCATTCTCGTCCAGGACGCGGACGGTCACCGAGGCGCTGGCGCGGCCGGACCCCGGGTCCCCAGGCAGCCAGGCCAGCACGCGGAAGCTGTGCGCGCTCGCGGCCTCGTAGTCCAGCGGCCGCCGCAGGTGGATCCAGCCGGTGCGCGGGTGGACGCCGAAGGCCGCCGCCTCCGCGCAGGCCTCCAGAGAGTACCTGACCCCAGCGCCCAGGCACGGGGGCCCCAGGGTGCGGGCCTGTGCCCGCAGCAGCCGCGTGGACGGCGGGAGCCCCTCGCGCGCGTCCGCCTGGTACACCAGGCTCTCGAAGGCCAGGCCCGCGCGCCACGGCCGCCTCTCCACGACCACGGTCAGCTCCAGGCGCGACGCGCGCGGCGGGGCGCCCAGGTCCTCGGCCACCAGGGTCAGCGCGAGTCGCTGGGGCCCGTCCGGCGCCAGGCGCCCGCGCAGGGTCAGCAGCCCGAGCGCGCCGTCCAGCACGAAGGCTTGAGGCGCCGGCCCGGCCAGGGCGTAGCGCACACGCCCGTTGTGCCCGCTGTCCGCGTCCCGCGCGCGCGCCAGGTACAGCGCGGCGCCGGGCGGCGTGGACGCGGGCACCGTGATCGCCGCCGCGGCCGTGGGAAACTCGGGCTGGTGGTCGTTGACGTCCAGCACAGCGATGTGGACCTCGGCGCCGCCCCCGGCCGCCGCGCCGCCCAGCCGCGCCTGCACCGTCAGCAGCACCGCCGGCTGCGTCTCGTGGTCCAGGGGCCCCCGTGTGCGGATGGCGCCCAGCCACGGGTGGATGCGGAACCTGCCGTCGGGGTCGCCGGAGGAGATGCGGTAGGAGACGGGCGCAGAGGCATCTGGAGAGGAAAGAGCAGAGCGGGGTCACCGCAAGCCCGGGGTGTGGGGAGGGGGGACCCGCTGGGGACTGAGGGTGACGCGGGTCACATCAACGCAGGGGAGGCCACATCCGCGGGGAGCGCGGCGTGGCGTCGTCTTCCTCGGCTCTCCAAAGCCTGTTGAGCTGCGGACAAGTGGTTTAAGACTGATGATGAGGATGATTTTGGAGATAATGATGATGATGATGATGTTGGAGATAATGATGAAGATGATGATGGGGCTGGGCGAGGTGGCGCACGCCTATCATCCCAGCGGCTAGGGAGGCAGAGGCAGGAGGATCGCAAGTTTGAGACCAGACGCAGTCCGCGTAACTTAGTGAGACCCTGTCTCAAAAAGTAAAATAAATGGGCTGGGGGTGCAGCTCAGTGGTCCAGCACTTGCAAAGCATGCAGGCTCGAGGCCCTGGGTTCAACCCCCAGTACTGAAAAAAAAAAAAAAAAAAAAAAAGATGGGGAGGATTACTGGGAATCCAGTATAAGATAAGAAAGAGCAAGCTGCAGTCTTCACTATTTTTATCCTTCTTGCAGTGGGTAAAAGACAAAGCTATTTAGGAAGTATTTCCGATACCCTCTTTACATACTTGAGATAGCCAAGTTAAGTTTATGTTAATGTTTTTCTGTGATATCTATTTATGAATGCCAAAAGCCTTCCACAGAGGTTGGGCGTGAGAGGGAAGACAAGACAGGAAGGGACCCAGAGGAGGCTAAGCTCTGGGACTGGGAATCCCCGTCCAGGAATCTACCCTGCAAAGGCTTCCACACCTGTGGGAAAGGGAGTCATGCAAGGACATTTGCTCACATCCGATTTGGGCTGCTGAAAATTTTAAACTGTTCAAATTGGTAGCAAAAAGGGCAATATTTCAATAAAACATACCTAAATTAAAGTACTATGCAACTTCTTATTTCATGAGATAGAATGAGGTACAGTTTACTTAGAAAGTTATTCAGTACATTAGGTGGATATTGTTGTTGTTAGGTGCCATCCAGTCAGTATCCGACTCATAGTGACCCTGCATACAACAGGCAAAACACTATTGTCAGTGCTTCTCTACTGTTCATAGGGTTTTCAATGGCAGATTGATTTTTGGGAGTGGGCTGCCAGGTCCTTCTCCCAAGCCTACAGCACCTGGTGTTCCCAGGTGGTCTCCCATCCAAGGACTCACCAGGCCCGACCTTGCTTAGCTTCTGAGATCTAATGGGATTGGATTCCACAGGGCTACGGCTGCAGGCATTAGATAGAGAGATAGACAGAAGACTACAAAAGTAGTTGTATAATAAAGTAGGATGCATTTTTGTATAACTTAAAAGTATATATGTGCCTTCGTGAGTGGATTGTAGGAGGGATACACTTTCTCCATTATAATTATTCTGTATTGTTTTAAGCTTTCTTTAAAAAATACCTATTTCTTTTGTTATCAGAAAAAAAATTGTAGGATGGATAGAAAGAACATTGCAAGAACAAACAGCAAGCCATGGGTTGTATTGCCTCCGTTCATCTTGCGTGAAGAGAAGGAAAGGCGTACGTGGCATCATACAGCCTGAGAAATAAAGGAAATTTTCCAATGATGGAATTTGATGCAGCGTAAGAAGTAAATACTTACTCAAGGACTCTCTGGCTTTCACGGTGCCAACAAGACTACCTTCAGGTACGTCTTCATACACGGAGAAAGTATACTTAGGCCTTTCAAATTCAGCTGGGGCCAGCTCCGTCTGGAGAATGTGTATAGTGACATCAGCATTAATGGTGGCCGTGAGACCGCCGCCATCTTGAGCACTGACCATCAGAAAAAGTGTGGTAGGTTCCAGATGACTGAGAGTTGATGTTAAGTAAATAACTCCTGGGTGGGGGAAAGAAAGAATAAACAATGGGCAATAAGCAATAGGTAATGAACACTAATAGTAACGCCTGATCGGTAAAGTCTACTGTGATGTTTAATTTTATGTGTCAACTTGACTGGGCCCTGCGGCGCCCAGATATTTCACCCAACAGTATTCAGAGTGTATTTCTAAGGGTATTTTTGGATAAAAATGACATTTAAATCCATAGACCAAATGCAGTAGTTTGTTCTCCTTAACACGGGCGAGCCCCATCCAGTGAATTAAAGGCCTGAAAAGAACATAAATTGCTGATCTTCTCATAAGACAAAATTCCTCCTGCCCGGCTGTCTTCAAGTTGGGACAGTGACTTTTCTTTTTCTTCCTCAGACTCTAACTGAAATATTGACTCTTCCTGGGTCCAAAGCCTGCTGGTTTTCAGTCTGGGACACCATTAGCTCTCCCAGATTCAGCTTGCTGGCTCACCCTGAAGGTCTTGGGACCTCTGTAATCGCTATGGCAATTCCTTGAAATAAATCTCTTCATATGTATGTAAGTACGTATGTGTGGGAGTGCACACACACACACACACACACACACACACACACACACACATACACCCTATTGATTCTATTTCTCTGGAGAACCTCAATTGACACATCTATTGTACAATCAAGAAACTTGAAAGTATTTGAAAAATGATGCCCAAATTCTGTCAGGTAAGCAATGTTTTCCTAAAACGTTAGCATGAGATAATTTTGGAAACATCTCAGTTCACCATAAGAACACAAATATGTTGTCTTTCTTAGGCTTTACTACCATATCACCAACTCAGATGATGGAATAGTGGGGTATATCCCATAGTGGAATCATTCTAGTGTGGGTTAACACGGATGTAGGGTGATTTACAATCTGCCCCAGTATCAGAATCCCAAGTCCACAGGATGGAACTTAATATGTGGTTCCAAGGACTTCTGTCCTGTGCATCGCAGCTCTTTGTCAATGACACTACTCATCCTCCGTAGCACTTGCCTCTGTACAACTGAACGTGAAAAATGTTACAAATATTCAAATTACTAGCAAAAGGGGCCACAGTAATATATGACAAACTGTGAAATATAATTGAAAATTCAGTAAGAACTGGCAGTTGCAAGTGAGCAAGAGATAACAAAGTATAAAGTTACACGTAAATAGTGGAACACTGCACAAAGGTGGAACTTTACATATGGTAGCCATGCAAAGATGTGTTGGGGATTTTTAAAATCTTCCCCACAACTAGGGTTCATCATAACAGCCTGAGGGGCTGACCCCTAGTTGACCCCAGGGTCACATCTTACTCACTCAAACCAGCCCCTCCCATTGAGTGAGTAAAGATGGCACCTAGCCAGTCTGACCTGCCCTAACCACCCTAAATTTGATTGGCTCCCCTCAGCATTTCCAGTAAAGAAATGTCCCCACCTGGCAGGTATGTCAGTTTACCTGCTGTACCTGCCAGGTGTTTGTCCTGATTGGCTTATCCCAGTCACATGCCCCCTCTGGGACCCTATATAAGCAGGGCTCCTGGATCCCCTTCACCCTCACCTTTCTCATTGTCCCTCAACTTCTACCTGGACCCCATCACCTCGACCAGCACTCCCTACTCCAGCGAGATCTGCAAGCAAGCCGGCGTGATCAAGACCAGGGGCCCCGAAGTGCCGAAGGATTCAAGCAACACCCAAAGAGCCTCCCAATTCCTCCCATTCCTGGGAAGGAGGGAGGCAGAGAAGGTGAGTTGCAAGAGGCAAGACCAACTGACCTGCACAGAACATCAGCAGCTGTAGTTGTGCTTTTAAGGCTGAGGTGCAGCATTCCATGCTGCAGGCTTAGAGCCAGCACTTAAAGAACACATAGAGCTCTGCACTTCTAAGGGTTGCTAGCTTGTTGCACCCCATCAAGGGAGCACCCAATAAACTTTACCTTCCCTGTCTCACCTAGTGAAGGTCTCCCGAAGTCCTTCATTGGCACCGCCGGCCATTACCAACTTGGTCTAGCGAGTCCCCGATACTCACGGGGTGTTGTAGGTGAGGCTCAAACCTTAGTGGGGCTAGAGCCTTAACCGCAACAAAGAAGTGAACTTATATAGGAGGAAGGTCAGGAATCCTATTTCCTAAACACAAGTACCTTTAATGGGAAAAAGGTTTTAAGCCTTTTAAAACAAATAGAACCATAGAAATGTCTAACCATGTAAAATAAACCAATCCGACCTCAGGTTTTCACTAGGTTTTGAAAACAAAATGCCCATTATCATTTTCCCCATTGTCTCATTTCAGTCTCATTAGAGACTACCACTCTGGGAGTGTACACATTGCATGTGTATCTACAAACACACACATAAATGTTGTTGTTAGGCGCTCTCAAGTCGGTATCCGACTAATAACGACCCTACATCCAACAGGTGAAACACTATTGTCAGTGTTTCTCTGCTATTCATAGGGTTTTCAGCGGCTACACATAAATATATCCATGCACATATACACACACTGGGACTGCCGATTATGTATATACACTTTAGGAGGTGGCATCTATGTATTGCTTTTTGAAGTTGGATTATAGTAGCAATGTGTAGTATGACGTTCTAGATTATATTTTTACTATCGCAGCAGTACAAGCATGTGACACATTCTTAAAACAGAAAAATGGAAGATTTTCATCCCAAGATGTATACACATTTTTGGCACCTTTTGTATATACATAATATATACATGTACACATACATCTAGGTACACATACATTTATGTTATGTACACATATGTAAGGGAGTAGGACCTGGCGAGCCACTCCCGAAACAACTAGCCATTGAAAACCCTATGGATACCAAAGAAACACTGTCAGATATAGTGCCGGGAAATGAGGTTGGAAGGCACTCAAAAGACTACTGGGGAAGAGTTGCCTCCTCCAAGTAGAGTCTACCGTGATGAAGGAAATGGAGTAAAACCCCAGGGTGCTCAACGTGATGATGTGGCACGACTCAAAATGAGGAGAAACAACTGTGAACATCCATTAATAATTGGAACATGGAATGTACGTAGTATGAATCTAGGAAAATTAGAAATTGTTAAAAGAGAAATGGAGCGCATAAACATTGACATTCTAGGCATCAGTGAGCTAAAATGGACCGGCATAGGCCATTTTGAGCAGCACTGGAGGTGTTAACATGTTTATGCCAACAGATTTGGAAAACAGCTACTTGGCCAACTGACTGGAAGAGATCCATATTTGTGCCTATTCCCAAAAAAGGGGATCCGACTGAATGTGCAAACTATCGGACAATATCATTAATATCACACACCAGCAAAATTCTACTAAAGATCATTCAGAAGAGACTGCAGCAGTATATAGACAGGGAATTACCAGAAAATCAAGTGGGATTCATAAGAGGGCGGGGAACTAGGGACATCATTGCTGATGTCAGGTGGATATTAGCTGAAAGCAGAGAATATCAAAAAGATGTCTGTCTGTGTTTTATTGACTACACAAAAGCATTTGATTGTGTGGGTCACAACAAATTATGGATAACACTTTGGAAAATGGGAATACCAGAACACCTAATTGTGCTCATGAGAAATCTGTACATGAACAAGAAGGCAGTTGTTCGAATAGAACAAGGAAACACTGAGTGGTTTAAAGTTGAGAAAGGTGTGCGTCAGGGCTGTATACTTTCACCCTATCTCTTCAATTTATACGCTAAGCAAATAATCCGAGAAGCTGTAATTTATGAGGAAGAACGTGGCATCAAGATTGGAGGAAGACTCATTAACAACCTGCGTTATGCAGATGACACCACTTTGCTTGCTGAAAATGAAGAGGATTTAAAACATTTACTGATGAAGATCAAAGATCATAGCCTTCAATATGGGTTACGACTAAACATCCACAAAACAAAAATCCTTATGACTGGGTCAGCACGCAACTTCACATTAAATGGAGAAAAGATTGAGGTTGTCCAAGATTTTACTTTGCTTGGCTCTATAATCAACACCCGTGGAAGCAGCAGTCAAGAAATCAAAAGACGCATTGCTCTAGGAAGAGCTGTGGCAAAAGATCTCTTTAGGGTATTGAAAAGCAAAGATGTCACATTGAAGACGAAGGTGCGTCTGACTCATGCCATGGTATTTTCAGTGGCATCATATGGTTGTGAAAGCTGGAGGTTGAACAAGAGAGACAGAAAAAGAATTGACGCTTTTGAATTGTGGTGCTGGAGATGTCTATTGAATATACCATGGACTGCCAAAAGAACCAACAGATCTGTCCTAGAAGAGGTACAACCAGAGTGCTCCTTGGAAGCAAAAAGGGCCAAACTGCGTCTTACATATTTCGGACATGTAGTCAGGAGAGAACAATCCCTGGAGAAGGACATCATGTTTGGAAGAGTGGCAGGTCAACGCAAAAGAGGAAAACCCTCCACCAGATGGATTGACACAGTGTCTGCAACAATGGGCTTAAACATAAATAAGATGGTTTGCCTGGCACAGAATGGGCAAGTGTTTCCATCTGCTGTACATAGGGTCGCTATGAGTCGTTCTCTACTCGACGGCACCTAACAACCTAACAACAACACCACATAGGTACACATTGTAATATAATAATATATGCATATATATGGTAACCTACCCCAAATTTCTATGTAATGATAGGATAGTAAATATTTGTTGTACAAGAAATTTGTTTATTAACGGCCAAGCTCTAAGGAATTTTTCCAAAACATCAGGAACTCAACTGATTTCTATGTCTACACTAATCACTTAAACCTATCATGGTTTTTTATTTTTTTCATTTAAAAAAGTTTTCATGTATTTATTGTTATTGTACAATTTAATGGGTCTCATTATAACATTTCTATATCAGCATATCATTGTACCTCGCTTATGTTCACCTCCCCCATTACCCTCGCATGAGCCTACTCCTCACTTCTGATCCCCTTCCTTCCCACAATGGCCCCTTCTGCTGGCATGTATTGTTTGTGTGTGTGTATGTGTGTGTGAATATTTTTTATCATATATATATATAGATCCAGATTTTGCTTTTGAGAGCAAAACCTGATATTTCTGAGCCTTTCTCCCATTACATTTTCTTATTGTACCCTCTTGTTGTTGTTGTTACTGTTAGGTGCTGTCAAGTTGGTGTCTGACTCATAGCGACCCTCTGTACAACAGGTGAAATGGTATTGTCCGTGCTTCTCTGCTATTCATAGGGTTTAATAGTAGATTGTTTTTTGGGAGTGGGCTGCTCGGTCTGTCTCCCAAGCCTACAGTATCCATTGTTCCCAGGTCGTCCCCCATCCAAGTACTAACCAGGCCCGACCCCCCTTAGCTTCTAAACCCGACGGGACCGGTCACCACAGTGGCACAGTATCATGCTCTACTCTCTTCTTAGTCACTTTTTTCTCCCTAAATAGGCTCCCTCCTACTTTAATGACCGATGTGTCTTAATACTGAATGTATATTAAAATCTAACATCCACATATGAGAGAAAACATGATGTTTATCTTTCTGTATTTAGTTTATTTCACTTAAAATGATTCTCTCTCATTCCACTTATTTTCCAGCAAATGCCATAATTTCATCCATCTTTATGGCTGAATACAACTCCACAGTGTATATATGCCACATTTTCCTTATCCACTCATCTGTTAATGGACTCCTAGGCTGATTCCATATCTTGGCTATTGTGAATAGTACCACAGTAAACATGGATTTGCAAGCATCTCTATGGTATGTTGACTTACATTCCTTTCGATATATACCCAGGAGTGGTACAGCTGGGTCACATGGTGTTCTATTTTTAGTTTTTTGAGGCACTTCCATCCATAATGACTGGAATGATTTACATTCCCCACATCAGCATATAAGGGTTTCTCTCTCCCTTTGTTGTTTTGTTGATGTTAGCCATTCTGGGGTGAAATGGCGTCTTAATGTCATTTTGATTTGCACTTCCCTGATGCTAAGAATGCTGAACATTTTTTATATTTATTGGCCATTTGCATTTCTCCTTTTGAGAACTTTCTGCTCAATGCACTGTCCCATTCTTTGATTGGATAATTTTGATTTTAGTGTTGAGTTTTTTGAGCTCTTTACATATTCTAGATATTAACCCCTGTCTCTTTGTTGTTTCTTTGCTGTGCAGAAGCTCTTTCATTTCATGAGAGCTGATTTATCAATTCTTGCTGCTGTTTCCTGAACTATTGGGGTCTTTTTCAGAAAGTCTTTGCCTATGGGTTGAAGTGTTTTCCCTGTTTTCCTCTAGTAGTGTCAAAGTTTCAGAGCTCACATTAAGGTTTCTGATCCACTCTGAACTGATATTTATATCACACAATGTCTCGAGGTTAACCTCAGCATTCCTGTTTTGCTCTTTTAGTCTTCCATTACCCACAAAACAAACTACCCATATTAAATCATTCTGTTACTATAAATGTTGTTTGTGTTTTCCTGACTGGATGTGGATTTTACTGACACTGACTGGCCTTGCTTGAGTCTCTTGTTAGATGAAATAATCACAATGGACCAGGCGGGCACACGCCTGTAGTCCCAGCGGCTCAGGAGGTGGAGGCAAGAGGATCACAAGTTCGAGACCAGAGGCAGTCTGCATAACTTAGGGGGACCCTGTCTCAAAAAAAGGGGGGAGCTGGGGTGCAGCTCAATGGTCCAGCACTTGCAAAGCATGCAAGGGCGAGGCCCTGGGTTCAAGCCCCAGGACCGTGGGAAAAAAATCACACTGGCTGAAAAGATCCCATATTTGAGTAATGTGTCCTCATTCATGAGTCCTGGTTCTCCAAGTAAACAGGTGTTTGCTAAACAGGCAAAAACTATAGTTAATGGTTATGTCACCTGCTAAAGGCTTCAGTACTCCCTCCAAAGCTCTTATGTTGGAAATTTCACCCTAGAATTTCTGTGTCAATGGTATTTGGAGTTGGGGCTTTTGAGAGGCAATCAGAATTAGATGAGGTCATCAAGGTGGGCCTCACGATGGCATTAGTGGCTTTCTAAGAAGAGGAAGACAAATGAGCTAGTATACGTGCTCCATCTCACCACTTGAAGGCCTCCATCAGGTTACGATACATCATAAGGCCCTCGTCAAGTGGGGCTCCATGCTCTTGGACTCTCAAGCATCCAGAACCACGAGCCAATAAACTTCTATTTTTTGTAAATTCCCCAGTCCCTGGTATTTTGTTATAGCAACAGAGAATGGACTAAAATATTATCTTCTAAAAAGTAGGCTCTTGTTAGTCTCCGTCTCAACTTCTCAGTCATTTCCTTTAGGAAGATTTATCACAACCTGCAGATATTCTGTCTGTATTTCTGTTTCCTTCTTGTTGCCTCCACATTTTAAAGCCCATGACAACCAGGACTATATCTGTATTATTCACCATTAAACAATCAAGGTTGGGCACGGTTCCAGGAACAGAGAAGGTGCTCCACAAACAATTATTTGCTGAATGAATTAACAAATGAAAACAATCTGTAAAATTCATTGCTTGAGATAAGGCAAGAGGATTATAAAAAGAAGAAAGATGATGTCTTGGTCAGTTGGGGCTGCTATAATAAAAATCTCACAGCATGTGTGGCTTGAGCAGACATTTATTTCTCATAGTTCTGGAGGCTGCAGAGTCAAGATCCAGATTAACTGTAGATCCCACATCTGGCAAGGGCCCTCTTCTGGTTTTCAGATGGCCATCTTCTCATGGTATTTTCACATGGCAGAGAACGTGAGCTCTAGTCCCTTTCTTCCACAAAGACATGAATCCCATAGGGGCTCCATTTTCAAGGCATCATCTAAACATAATGAATCTCCCAGGATTCCACCTCCTAATCCCACCCTATTGGAGGGTTTCAGCACATGAATTTTGAAGGGGCACAAACAGGCAGCCCATAACAGAAGAGTAACATGGTGCTGGAACGCTACGTCAAACATTAAAATTGTTCCGTATCTGTGACAAGTAAGAGTTTATGGTCCCAGTGCAAGAATAGACAATAGAAAGAACTGACCTGCTCCAAAATATCCCTAGTCTATTTAGGTGGCCCTCTTAAAGACTCTGGTGTTAATGAAGAAATTCTTCTTGCTCTTGATGTATTATATTTAAAAATCAGTAAACTATGAGGAAAAGCATCCACAACAACTTTGTCCAGCATTAAAAAAATAATTTCATATTACTACCATGTGCTAATTTAATCAATGGGCTGGGATTTAGCTCAGTTGGTAGAGTGCTGCTCTGCAGTCTCTGAGGTCCCGAATTTGATTCCCAGCACCGCAAAATGGGAGAAGGATGTGGCAATCCACTCCCAAGGCAATCCCGAAACAACCAGCCATTGAAAACCCTATGAGGGTCACTATGAGTAGGACACGACTCGATGTCACCTAACAACAACAACAGCAATTTAATGAACATACATATTTATTGTTAAGACATTATACTTGAATTCTACCTCATTTTCACCATAAAAATAAAAAAAAGACCACAGAGATTTGCACTGGCCAACAAGAAACTCTCTTATGTTGAAAGAATTATAGGAAAATAAATTATAACTCCTAGATAGCCACAGGGAGAAGGACCTGGCAACCCCCTCCCAAAAATTAATCTGCCATTGAAAACCCTATGAACAGCAGAGAAGCACTGACAATAGTGTTTCCCCTGTTGTACAGAGGGTCGCTATGAGTCGGATACCAACTCGACGGCACCTAACAACAACAACAACAACAACAACAACAACAAGATACCCATCACAAAGTCTTCTTCATATTGAACTCCAATAATTTGCATTTTAAGACTCTTTCCCCTTGCTTGATATGGAATATTTACCATAACAGACAGCAAGGATGCGTCACAAAGCTGGACATTAAAAATACCATAATTCTCACTGCAAATGTCTGACTTGGGATTTGTTCACATCTCACGCTTGTGAATCTGTGTAGGATGGTAAGTGTGTAGGTGACATTCCGATGACCAGTTTAATCAATGTGATACATTTGGAGCAGGCAGCCCCTGCCTCGTGTTTAAAACGTCAGTCTCCCTTCTGCATTCAGCAGTCCACAAACAAATGAATGAAGTCTGTGGTGTTTCTTATCCTTGCCTTCTAACGCCATGAATGTTAGATTTCTGATTCTGTATGCTAATTTTATGTTCTTGTGCTAGGTTTGTGAATGATTTTGATTAAATCTTAGCAGAACCAGACTCCCTACATAATAAACCTGGCATCTGAGACATTTACCATAATGGGGAACTGATTCTTAAAAGCAAGGCAAGAAATCCAATTTTTAGAGTTTATGGAATAATAAAAGACCATGGAGACAGGTCCTTAGAATTAGATATAGCTGGGTTCAAATCCTGATTCTGTCAATCCCTAGTTTGACCTTGAAAACTTTTATAATCCCTCTACTTATCATCTGAAAACAGACCAATGCCATTTACTCTGCAGAACGGCTGTGAGCATCAATTAAATAATATATATACACAAACCGCTTAACATCTTGCCTAACATATACTGACTCCATTGTACATACTAACTCCCTTCCCTCCCTCCTAAGGACTGTAAAGTTTTAGTGGGTGGGTAATCCCACGTGTTGTTAGGTGCCGTGGAGTTGGATCCGACTCACAGAGATCCTGTGTACAACAGAATCAAACACTACCTGGCACTGCCATGCACCTGATCTTTACATTTCAGCCCAACTTTGCAGTCACTGTGTTTCTTCTCATTTTGATTTGTGTCACAGCAGCAAAAGTCTATCCCATTCCCATCATTAAGATTGACTCTACTGTGAGGGCCTGTAGCCATAGCCCTGTGGCATCCTATCCCGTCAGATCTTGGAAGCTAAGCAGGGTCGGGCCTGGTTAGTACCTGGATGGGAGACCACCAGGGAACACCAGAAGCTGTAGGCTTGGGAGAAGGACCTGGCAACCCCCTCCCAAAAAGCAATCTGCCATTGAAAACCCTACAAACAGGAGAGAAGCACTGACAATAGTGTTTCCCCTGTTGTACAGAGGGTCGCTATGAGTCGGATACTGACTCGACAGCACCTAACAACAACAACTACTTTGAGGAGGCAACTTTTCCTCATTCATTTCTTGAGTGACTTCCAGCCTGAGGGACTCATTTTCCAGCAACATATTAGACAGTGCTTCTCTGCTATTCATAGCGTTTTCAATGACTAACTGTTTTGAGAGTGGGCTGCCGGGTCCTTCTCCCTAATCTGTTTTAGTCTGAAAGCTCAACTGAAACCAGTCTATCATGGGTGGCCCTGCTGGTATCTGAAATACCAGTGGCTTAGCTTTCAGCGTCATAGCAACGTGCAAGCCCTCACAGCATGACAAGCTGACAGACACGTGGGGGAATTCCACACCCTAGAAGAATTGGTCAGCAGTGCTTACAAAATCTTCTGAGCAAAGGGAAAGATGGTGGAATTAGAGTGGCATTAGTAATCTGTGGAATTCTGGGAAAGGAGTGCGTAAGAAAAGCACTGAGGAGCTGACCAGGGGCTGGGCTGTCCTGAAGGCACAAAGGAGCGCTGTGGAGGGGCCCTAATGAGTCTCCTTATGACAGCTAAGACGCAAAAACAAAAATCCCGGAGGACTTGGGCCTGGGTGGCTCTCGCACTCAGGGGAGTCATGGGAAAGTCATAATGTTGGCAGGAGTGCAGAAAAGCATCATGCATTGAATGAATGCTGCCTCATAAAGGCGGGCTGGGATTTAGCTCAGTGGGTAGAGCACTGCGCTGCAGTCTCTGAGGCCCCGGGTTCAATTCCCAGCACCGCAAAAATGGGAGAAGGGCCTGGCAACCCACTCCCAAGGGAATCCCGAAACAGTCAGCCATTGAAAACCCTGTGAGGGTCGCTAAGAGTCGGATACCGGCTTGACGGCACCTAACAACACAACAACTCATAAAGGCAGCGCGGCAGGCTGGAGAGTCTCATCCCAATGTGTGACCATGTGGAACCTCAGAGTGAACGTTACTCGGAAGAGGGTCTTTGCAGAAACAATCAGTCAAGGGTCTGAAGATGACGTCATCCTAGGTTTAGGACGCGCCCTCAATCCAACATCCAGAGTCCTCATGAGAAGAAAGGACCCCAGAAGACGCAGTCACAGACAGGACCTCCACGTGGGGAGGGAGACGAGGCTGCCACGAGCCAAGGACGATCCAAGGACGATCCAGGGCTCTGGCAGCCCCCAGATGCCACCAGGGGGGACTGGGATGGCTTCGTTCTCAGGGCCTGCAGAGGGATGAACTACGTGGACACCTTGGTTTCAGAGTTTTGGCCTCCAGAGCGGTGAGGGCGAAATGAGGCTGCTGGCAGCAGACGGCCTCAGGTCCCATCCTGCCTGCCAGTGACGAGCAGAGAGATCTGGACGGGCTGTCTCTCCACTGGTGGTGGTGGCTGTTTTTGTTGTTGTTAGGTATTGAATCCAGTCTGACTCATATCAACCCTATATATAATCGAACAAAATATGACCCAACCCAATGCCATGCCTGGCATTATATCAGTGCTTCTCCGCTATTCATAAGGTTTTCTTTTCTTTTCTTTCTTTTTTTTTTTTTTTTTGTGGTACTAGGGGTTGAACCCAGGGTCTCGCGCCTGCATGCTCTGCAAGTGCTGGACCACTGAGCTGCGCCCTCAGCCCATTTTTTTTACTTTTTGAGACAGGGTCTCGCTAAGTTACGCAGAGTGATCCTCCCACCTCCACCTCCTGAGCCGCTGGGATTACAGGCGTGCGCCACCGCGCCTGGCTTGTTCATAAGGTTTTCAATGGCTGATTGTTTTGGGATTGTTTCAGGGGTGGGCTGCCAGGTCCTTCTCTCATTTTTACAGTTAAGGAATCGAACCTAGAGTGTCAGAGAGTGCAGAGAAACTCTACCAACTGAGCCAAACCCCAGCCCATGGGCCATTTAGTCCTCATGAAATGGAGGTAAAGCAGTCCCCGCATCAAAAGGCCTAACACCATAGATAACAGTCCCTACAGGCAGAGCACAGAGAAGAGCTTCTGGCACATAGTAAATGCTACTGTGGCATGACAAAATCATAACAAATTTATTTGGAAGACCTTGGCTGGCTTTCATTTGCCATTCTAGGATGAGACTACACCTCGTCACACACACCTGAGTGAGTACTGTGACCAGCTGGGCAGAGGAGGTTGGCTTCACAGGCAGAAAGGAGCTAAGGGAAGTAGCACCAGAGAACAGCGGGGGGGTCACTTCAGAATCCCTGTCCTTGTAAAGGTTAAGGCAGAGAGGACTTCCTGAGCGTGGGAGCCCACACTGGCCCACTTGGGGATTTGGCCATTATCTGTCTCTCTCCTGACTTCCTGGGGAATCAGATAAACAAGTTAGTTTCCGCTAGGTGACGGGGAATGTCAGCACGAGTGACTCCATTTTGGTTTGGTCTGTTGGGCATGGTGCAAGAATGCAGTGCAAGAATGCAGTGCCCCTTGTACATTGTACTGTTGTTGTTAGGTGTCAGCAAGCCAGTGTCCGACTCATAGCAACCCTGCCCAAAACACAATTGTCAGTGCTTCTCTACTATTCATGAGGCTCTCAGAGGCTGATTGCTTTTTGGGGAGTGAACTGCTGGGTCCTTCTCTCAAGCCTACAGCACCTGGTGTTCCCAGGTGGTCTCCCATCTGAGGACTAACCAGGCCCAACCCTGCTTAGCTTCTGAGATCTAATGGGATCAGACGCCACAGTGGTATGGCTGCAGGCTATAAATTTTATTGGGCAATATTTATTATTACCTATAGTGTACGCTCTATATCCTTGTAACTTTGAAAGCATATAGTATTATTGTCTTCCTAGGAAGATTGTTAACAGTGAATATAAACTGGCTTTCAAAAACCTAAGATTAAATGTGCTGAATAAACGATTGTTTCTACGACTGTTTCTCTTTTATGTCTATTTAGAGTTCAGCAGCTAGGAGAAATTATAGCCTCAACAGAGAAATTCATGCATTTTGTTTTATTTTTTTGTGGGAGTTGTGACCAAATGCTGATTCATATGACATGCATGTCCGTGTGCTGCTATAATTACTTTCCAGAAAATTAAGAAAGACATAATTGATGGATGCTCTTTACATAATAAATCAGAAGCCTGGTTTCATTTTGGAGTTTGAGAAAAATTAAACTAAGGAGATGCATAACTAATTGCAGCAAAATCTATGTGGGATGATGCTAAATAAAAATGCTCTCCGCACCCTTTAGCTTCTTCCGGTTGTGGTTCTGTCTCAGCCTCTGGACTCTGCCCACGGAAGTCTTCCACTGTGGTGTGGTGAGCGTAGCCTGCCCGCTCCATCTCACAATGACACAAGCGACAGGTCATCCCGTTCCCCGAGGGTCCGAATCCACCACGGAAACCCGAGGACCTTAACTGGGCCTGCCTGATGGGGTTCTGTGGAACTCAGGTCCTACGCCACCCCTGGAGAAAGAAGTATAGCACTTGGCCCGCTGCGGACGCTTGATAACGTCCCGAAGAAATTACTCTTCCCCTGGTGGGACATTTTGTGCTGAATTTCCTTGATTTTAATTATCTTGACATAAAAGATTTCATCACACTCTACAGCTTAGTTGACATGCTTCACCTCTAGCAACAGAAACACGTAAACAATCATTTGAAAACGTTTCTGCCAAAAGAAGTAATAATTCAAGAAAAGCTAACGAGAATTCTTGTTTGTTTTTGCTTTCTTCAACCTGGGAACGAAACTGTGTGCCTGGCCGGATACCTTCTGAGGCTGGTTTCTAAGCTATCCATCTTGTATAGCCAAATACATCCTGTGCATTGTAAACTTACCAATGCTAACTTTAGGTACAAAATGTTGTAAAATTCTTGTAATGTTATTTTTAACCTTTATGCTCACCCAAAGTGATAGATTTGTATCTATTAACAACATAAGCTTGAGCTAGGGGTGGTGGTGCACACCTGTGATCCCAGTGAGTCAGGAGGTGGAGGCAGGAGTATGCAAACTCCAGGCCACAGGCAACGTGCACAACTCGGTGGGACCCTATTTCAAAATTTAAAAATAAAAATTTAAACGGGGGACTGGGGTGCAGCTCAGCGATACAGGACTTGTCTAGCATGCCTGAGGCCCTGGATTCAACCTGAAAAAAAAAAAAAAGCTTTACAAAAACACAAGACTTAAGAAATGATCTGAGACAGTTGAGGAAGGCCTAGAGAATACAGAATGATCACAGAGAACACAGAAAAGGCAAAAGGAATGACCAGAGGCTCAGGAAGAGCGACACCTGGCCAAACCCCCAGGTTCTAGTTCAGGCTCGATCACGTGAGAGCTATAGCTGAGGAGGTGGTTTTCTCACGGAGAAGAGTCAGTTTGGACACGGGCACGTGGGCTGAGATTTTCTTCTGCTTAGCACCTCCCCAGTGCAGCAGAGGGATCTGGGAAAAGATGGACAACAGAGAAGGAAAAGGAAACTGGAAGGGAAGACTTCTGGGTGACTCCAATAATGTATATTCCCAAGGACGGGCTTGTTGTAGGGAAATGCTAGTAACCAATTGTAGCACCGGTTCTCCAAAGGCAGGCACACAGGACTGGGGTGGGTGGAACTGAGAGGGCTACAGTCTAGAAATCATCTTCAAACACTCCTTGTGTTTATAATACAGTTTGTGAATCCTAGAAAAATAAGGTACCTGTGGAAATCACAAAAGCCTTGGTGGTACAAATAAACACACTGAAAACAGAAATTTACAGAGGAGAGGTTGGAAAGATTGAAAATACCACCTTCATGAGTGGATTCTCCTAAATAGATGCTCCTTATTTAAATGGGGCTGGGGTGTAGCTCAGTTGATAGACTGCCACTCTGTGCACTGCCTGAGGACCCAGGTTCCATCCCCAGCACCACAAAAAATGGGAGAAGGACCTGGCAATCCACTCCCAAAGCAATCCTGAAACAATCAGCCATTGAAAACTCTATGAGGGTCGCTATGAGTCAGACCGACTTGACAGAACCTAATAATAAATAATAATATATTTAAATAATAGTTTTAACCATTGGATATTTTACCCTAAATGAAGGCATCAGCTGCCTTCAGGCATTTTCTATTTCTATGAATACATATCAGGGAATTTGATCACCATTTTAACTTGGTGTTTCCAATTTACCTGAATATAGAGTTAACTAGCCCCACCCCTAACACTCACATGCATGCACACACAAACTGTGAAGGACTCCATGTTTGTTCACAAATAAAAAGCTCATACTGTTACTTGTTACATTTACATGTTGTTTTATACATAGACTTTCAAGGTTTTCTAGTCCTATTTAGAGCTATCCTCAGCCCCAAGTTATCCCAAGCAACCAGAGTAAATATGAACTCTCCTTCAGCCATAATAGCTGACGTTGTCCTCACTCTTGCTAAGCTTGACCTTCTGTGACAGACACTGTGCATCCTCCAACTGCAGGGGGCCTCAAGTCTGGAATCTTTGAAGGAGCCAAGCATCCAGGGGTAGATGTCCTCCCCATCCTTACAGATGCTCCCAATGTCTGCCAAGTGCAGAACTTCCTCATGGGCCTCTTTCATGACCCCCATAGACTGGTGAAATTAACTATCCCCGGCATAATTTAACACATACACAGAGGATTTACGTCTTACAGACCATCATTTCGAGAACTAACTACAAAAGGGAACTTCTGTTTCTAGCACTCTGTGCTCTGACCCCTTCCTGAAAGCAAGTGCTGTGTAAAATATAAAAAAAAATCCTCTGAAAGGCTGCAGGAGATGGACAATAAAGAAGGTTTAATGGTAAATGATATTAGGAACTCGGACATTAAGCAGTCCACGAATTGAGCTTTGGCCTTCAGGGCATGTGCCAAACCCTAGTGGCCTTGACCTTTACATTTGATGACTTCTGGGATGCTCTGGAGACAGAACATAATACCAGAGCCTGTAGGGAGAAATTGGGAGGAAATTGACAAAAATCCCAAAACTGGGAAAATGCTTTTGATGATCTGGTTTATAAATTAGAAATCTAGGGAAAATGAAAGTAACTTGGTTGGACGTTTGTACAAAACCCTTCACAAATCCCCCAAACCTGATTGGATAATTGGACTCAAAGCTGATTGGCTCAGGCCATTCTGTGGGCGAACTAAATAAGGAGCTGCACTGTGCCAGCTCGCCCTTTTTTGCCCGGACCTTCGACCACCAACAAGGAAAGACCCCTTTTTCGCCCGGACCACCGATGAGGAAACAGCTCTCTCCGGTCTCTCACCCAGACCTTCAGTGAGGAAAGAATGCTCTCCTGCCTCGATCATCAACAAGGAAAGAACTCACTCTCCCCCGAGACCACCAACATGGACGCATCTGCCCTTGAGACTGTGTAAGAGCTGCTAGCACTTAAAGCTGTACACTTTGGGTTTTCTCTCTGCCCTGATAAAGGGCAGAGAAATAAAGAGATGTGTTTGTCCCCACAAGGCAAAGGCACCCAAGGCTTTTCCTTTCTCCCATCTCTGCCAGTATCCAGAGAGCCACAGAAGTCCACACCCCTCACCTGAGGGTCCAGAGTGAATTGTGTTTAATATCTGTGTGCACCGCACCACTGCCCATCAGAACATCCGGGCCAGACTGGGAGGCGCGTGCCCTACAAGAGCCCTTTAGGGAAAGGCTGAAGATGGAGAGTCTCTCACCTGGATACAGGTGAGCATGAGAAAGAAGTATGGGGTCATTCTGAGCTTGTGCTGCCAGCCCTGTGGGAGGTGAGGAAGCAGCAATGGCCAGTCCAGTGGAGATGGGCTCACCTCCACAGAGTCCTTCAGGTTACTGTGCCTGCGATAGTCTGGAGCTGGAACGGTCCCCACAGGCCATGTCTGAACAGTTTGGTCTCCAGCTAGTGGCAATTTGGGAGGCGGTGCCTTCTGGAAGGAAGGAAGCCTTCTGGGGGAATGGCCCCCCAGGCAATACTGGGACACTTATTCTCCTTTGCTGCTTCCTGGCTGCCACCAGGTGAGCAGCTCCTCTCCCACACGCTCCTGCCATGACGCCCCGCACTTCCATGGGCCCCAGAGCAGCAGGGCCAATTGACCTTGGACCGAAACCTCCAAAACTGTGAGCTGAAGTCCGACAGGCCCTATAGGCCCCTGGAATAGTGTTCTGTTGGGGATTTTTAAAATGTACCCCATAACTAAGGTCCCTCATACAAGCCTGTGGGACTGACCTCTAGGTGACCCCAGGGCCACATCCCACTCACTCACTCCTACCCCTCCCACCGAATGAGCAAAGATGGCCCCTGACCAGCCTCAACCACCTCAATTTTGATTGGCTACCCCTAGCACCCCAGTTAAATAACTGCCCCTACCTGGCAGGTATGACAGTTTACCTGCTGTACCTGT
The DNA here is from genome assembly GCA_007922755.1 of Pedetes capensis. Classification (NCBI taxonomy): domain Eukaryota; kingdom Metazoa; phylum Chordata; class Mammalia; order Rodentia; family Pedetidae; genus Pedetes; species Pedetes capensis. Next base: position 81,241 of record VMDO01004578.1, read on the forward strand.
CAGGAATGTGCCCTGATTGGCTAACCCCAGTATACCCCCACCTCTGGGACTCTATATAATCAGGGCCCCAGACCCCACTTCACCCTTCATCTCTCACCGTCCCTCAACTGCTGTCTGGACCCCAACACCTCAATTCACCACTCCCCAATCCAGTGGAAGATCTCCAAGCAAGCCGACATGTCAAGACCAGGGGACCCAAAGCGCCGAAGGCTACAAGCAAGCCACAGAGAGCCTCCCAGTTCCTCCCACCCTTGGGAAGGGAGGAGGCAGAGAAGGTGAGCTGCGAGAGTCAAGACCACCGGACCTCCAGCCCAGCGGAACACCAGCTGCTCGTAGCTGTGCCTTTAAGGCTGAGCTGTTCCACCAGTGAGCCTGAGCATTCTATGCTGCAGCTTTACAGCTAGCACTTGAGCACTTGATGGGGGCTGCTTGCTGGTTGCACCCCACTTGGGGAGTAACCCAATAAACTTCCCTCTCCTGTTTCCTGCAGAAGGTCTCCCGAGGTCCTTCTTTGGTGTCTCTGGCCACTATACCAACCCGGTCCAGTGGGTCCCCGATACCCACTCGGTGTCAGGGCAAGGCTCTGACCTCTGCCAGGCCTGAGCCAAACCCCCGAGTTTTCACCTCTACTTCAGAACCTGCTCCTTTGTTCTGCTGCCAGCTGTTCCTTCCATAAGACTTCTCAGATGACACTCAGACTTGAGTCTACCATGAGCCCCACACTGTGGGGAACAGGTACTAAGTTCTCTGAGTAGCCAGTGAGATTCAGGTCACCAGCCGTGGGGGATCCTCAAGTCAACAGCAGCTCTCTCCAAACTATCAACCCTATATTTCCCATGTATCAGCCTTTTCTACATTTGACAAGGTGGGCCTCCTTTGTAAACCCTGAATAAAGTCTAGAATCTTTATGGAATAACAGAATTTATTCTATACCTTAGGGACTCAACTCAAATCTACATTTTAGTTTCTTGTTACAAATACGTAATCATTTCCATCTCAAGGTCCTCGTTTATGCTGTGTGCGTCTCTGAAATCATGGTCTATTCTCCCCCATCTTGCCATCAAGTCTGGGCTAGCCTGTAGGGATCTGCAAGTCACGTGCTATTAGGCCCGTGACACCTTGCCTGGCTGTTCTACATTTTCCCAAGCTCTCCTCTGAAGCTTACACTATCTGCAGTATTTGCTGTCCTTAGACATGGAGTTTGCCCTTAGGGCTTCTTCCATGGAAGGAAGTGTAGTCACCTTCGAAGGGCAGACTGGCAAGGGGTATGGCTCAGTGGAAGAGCACATCGTTAGCATACATGAGGCCCTGGGCTCAATCCCCAGCACCAAAACATGAAAAAATAAGAGAGAGAGACGGAGTGACCCTGTGGTCCACAGACTTGATTGTACCTGAAATATGAAGGTACCTTTTAAAAATGGGCAGACATAAAGGGTAGTTGATGAGTCCAGAAAAAGTAGGAAGAAGAGAGACAAATGTGCCTTCAGGTCCAGGAAATTTCTCACCACTTAGAAGAAGAAAGTATTAGGGAAATCTTACCCATCTCCATGCTGAATATTTCAACCATTCACTTTTTAAAAGATTTGAATATAGAAAGGAGATAGAAAGTTCATTCAAGATTATTTTTTGTTCAGCTTTCCTGAGGTATAATTGACAACTAAAAACAGCATATTTGAATCCAATGTTCTTAAATAAACTGAGCTCTCTATTAAAAGCTGAGGAGGCAGAAACATGCATCACCACTATATATGTATATAAAATACAATTATACATATTTTATATAATAAGTAACAAAACCATAAATAAAGTCACTAGCTTTCTTGGCAAATACATTTGTCAGCTTAAAATTTATAACACTATATTTTAAGACATTAAAGCATAGTGATTATTTGGCTCCTGTTTTTTATGGCACTTGCAAATTATCATTAACCATCTGTACAGGGACCAACTTTGACTTTAGAAAACAAACCCTGAGCTGAATCTAACTTAAAGGAAGGACAAAGTGATACATCTTCAGATAAATAAAAATGAGCAATCATGCCTATCTAAGAACAGAAAATATAAGCAGATCAGAAAGAAGCAGGGAGGGGATCAGCAGGTGGGAGCAGAAGTTGGGGAAGGCGGAGAGGGGAAGGAAACAATGTAGAGGGGTAAAGAGAGAGAGGAAAATCTCAAAATACGTGACACAATTATATGCATACATGGGCAAACACAGGGGAAAAGAAAAAAATCATTGAGAATATATCCCATGATTGCATATGATTTTCATTACATATTAATTAAAATTCCTTTTTCTTTTCTTCTTTAGTTTATACTGTAAAATATGCAAAATGATGAATGTGGAAGCCAAAGTGATTTAATAGTTGCATAATGGATATAGCAAATGACTTATTCCTCTGCACCCCACCAATATTGATAAAGTTTTTAAAAGAAGGGGAAAAAAAGAAAGTAAAAGTGGCTCTAGTTGTTGGGGGTGGCTAGTGGGCGGGAGGGAATGACAAGAGAGGGTAATGGAGGGGTGAATATGAGTGAAGTTCATGAAATACTTGTATGAAAATGTCATAATGAATCCATTATGTGGTATGTTAATTCAAAGAAAAAACGGAATATAAGGAGTGTATCTGGAAAAAAAGACTGATTAATTTACAGAGCACGGATATTTTATGTCTTAATGACTGCTTATGCCCCACTCTGTAGTCTCTGAGGCCCTCCCTTCAATCTCCAGCAGCACAAAAATGGGAGAAGGACGTGGCAATCCACTCCTGAGGCAATCCTGAAACAATCAGCCATTGAAAACCCCAGTGAGGATCACTATGAGTCAGACCCAACTGGATGGCACCTGACGATAACAATGTTTACAAACCAATCATGATATGCACTGTTATTTGTCTGTGTTCTTCATCTTGTCACTTTTGATTTAAACAGGAAACCACTAGGATGAAAATTTTTTTAATTGACAAGAGTAGTAAAAGGATTTACACACAAATGTCCTCTCAATTAAAGTCTACCATATATATTATAGGGAGAAGGGCCTGGCAATCCACTCCCAAGGCAATCCTGAAGCACTCAGCCATTGAAAACCCTATGAGGGTCACTATGAGTCAGATACCAACTCGATGGCACCTAACAACAACAACATATATATTATAGATATATGCAGTACATAAACCATGCTCTTCTCCTAATTAAGCAATACTGACTTTCAGAATCAAATCTTCTGGAAAAGACGGAACACTTTTAACCAAGGTGGAAATAAAATAATCTAGATCACCAAAATTGTAAGCTAAGGGATAGTCATGAAGAATAAAAATAAGTGCAAACTAGTGACCTTGCTTGGTTTTCTCAAAAATAAGCAAGACCAAAAACTAGGGGATATTAACATCAATTTCTTATTAATTTTTAATATTTATAAAGTCTCTCCTATATCCAGTTTGTGAGAATATAGAAACTTATTCGTCAATAGAGGACAACATAATATTTACTTCACACACAAATTCTGGGACTAAGTTCTAGTGACTAAAAGAACTAGGATGGATTCAAGAGTCTGTAATGACAACTAAAAAAAAATTCTTAAGAAAAATGCACCTAATTTGGAAGATTCCACTAAATTGTATTTGTTCAATTAAAAAATCAGTCCATAGCTAGGCACGGTGGCGCACTCCTGTACTCCCAGCAACTCGGGAGGCGGAGGCAGGAGGATCAAAAGTTCGAGTCCAGAGGCAGTCTGCATCACTTAGCAAGACCCTGTCTCAAAAAGTAAAAAAGCAGGCTGAGGGTGCAGCTCAGTGGCCCAGCACTTGCAGAGCATGCAAGCATGAGGCCCTGGGTTCAACACCCAGTACCGCAAAAAAAAAAAAAAAAAAAAAAAAAAAAAAAAAAAAAAAAAAAAAAAAAAAACCACAATCAATAATTTGGTGTTTTAAAATAGGCTTGCATAAGTCACAAGAGATCACTTTTCTGTCTTATTTCACTGAATCAATAGAACCTGAGCTTACCCAAATTTTATTCTTGAGTTTAAAAACAAGTCATAATAATGTAAAGAGACTTGGAACGGAAATTCAAGGAGTGAATTTGAACGTCAGGTTCATTACTAACCCTCAAATCCACTGAGACTCTCAGGGTGAGCCGTCTCTCAATTTGTAGATGGACATAAAAATATCTGCCTTGTTATCTGATAAAGTTGAAGTACTGTTCAAACAGGCAATAGAAGGGAAAGATGTTGAAAACCATTATTATGTGAGACTTAATCTTAAACATCGTTGCCACGGATGGCCTATTTGTCTCCTGGGACAAGTCACAGGACCTCTTCCAGCCTCAATTTCTTCCTTCACCAAATGAAGCCGCTAAACAGGCCCATGAGAAAACTCCCTCACGTGTTTTCGCTTTCCTTGAAAGCATGTATTTGCTGGGCTCTCGTGATTAATTTCAGACTCTGTCTTGCAAAACCAGAAAGTCGTTACTTATTTGGCAGGAGCAGGCTCACAGCCCTTATACAATGAGGCGTGGTATTCATTTACTAACGACAGAGTGGAATGTCAAATGCTGAGCACAGGGAAGTGGCAGTCAGGAGGAATTATGAGAATCATTACGTGATATGAAATCGGAGCATAAAACTCACATTAGGAAAGAATCTGCCCTTGAAATAAAGAAAAACAATCTGACTGCGTTACTTACAGTCCATGGTAAAATCCATACAACCCATCCAAACAAAAGATTACAGCTGAACGCTGAGACGCAGCTGCCCTTGTGTGGCGGTTTATTACGCTTCTCTGTGCCTAAATGTGGATTGTGTTTATACCACAACCGACGTAGACGTAGACGAGGCGACAGAGTAAGCAACCTAAACCTATTGCTGTAAGAGCTACAGGAGGGGAGCTGGGCGTGGTGGCGCACACCTGTAATCCCAGCAGCTTAGGAGGCGGAGACAGGAGGATCGCAAGTTCGAGATCAGAGGAAGTCTGCGGAATTTAGCGAGACCCCGTCTCAGAAAGTAAGGGGAAAAAATAAAAGGGCTGGGGGTGCGGCTCAGTGGTCCAGCACTTGCAAAGCATGCAGGCGTGAGGCCCTGGGTCCAACCCCCAGTACCACACACACACACACACACACCCAAAAAAAAAAAAGAGCTACAGGGGGGAGGTTTCTGTCTATTATTCCCTGCTGTGGCCCAAACACCTAGAACGGGGTCTGGTACACAAGCACTGACGGCAAACGCGTCACACAGATGGGCTTGCTTCCATTTTCTGCCTCAAATGGATGAGCTCCATTCTCCTCAGAATTTTCAGTGACTTCTCTTTATCATGAACTTGTTTCCAAAAAAACAAAAAAAGGAGGTAAGCCACAAGTGTAAACAAAGCTCTGAAAGAAAAGAGGCAGTTTTAGGCACAATACATTGCCCAAGCCAGGTGCCTGAAACCCATGTGTCACCTTAAAATAATCTGAGTTACCAGTCAAGTTTCTCGTTAGTGTAAAATTTCTAAATAAATAGGACAAACTCAAAGGCTGGAGAATGGTTCTTTTTAAGGTACTAAAAGGGGGACTTCAAACATGGAGGTAAAAAACTGCATGGAGTATATAGGTTAGGTTAGGTGCCGTTGAGTCGGTATCCGACTCATAGCAACCCTCATAGGGTTTTCAATGGCTGACTGTTTTGGGATTGCCTTGGGAGTGGATTGCCAGGCCCTTCTCCCATTTTTTCAGTGCTGGGAATTGAACTCAGGACCTCAGAGACTGCAGCACAGCGCTCTACCAACTGAGCTAAATCCCAGTCCACATGGAGTATATAAAATGGAATAAAAGCTGGGCACAGTGGCGCACACCTGTGATCCCAGGGACTCAGGAGGCTGAGGCAGGAGGATCACAAGTTTGAGGCCAGAGGCAGTCTGTGCAACTTAGCAAGAGCCTGTGTCAAGATAAAAATAAAAAATGGGCTGGAGGTGCAGCTCAGTGGTAGAGCACTTGCAAAGCACGGGTGAGGCCCAGGGTTCAACCCCTAATTAACACACACACAAAAAAAGGATTAAAAATACATGAGAAAAAGAGCTATTAATAAATATGTCTCTTGTGTTTCTTCCTTTCCAAGCCCACAACAGCGTGGTCTGCTTTGTGCCCACATTAAAGCAAGCGGAAAGGCTGAGAATAAGAGAAATGAAAGCTCGACTCAGTATCTCTCTCCTGGTGTCTCAGTGCATTTTAGAAAAATGTTCTTTGAATCAAAAACAAACCTAGCAAACCAGAAACAGAACAGGAAGATAAACCCACAAGAGAAACAACCGTGACATCGCCACGCCCCCTTCCAGTTTTCTCCAAAATATTTTTCTTGCCAGATGAATACAATAAGTCAAAGGCCTCTATTTTTAATGCCTGAGTCTTGCTGCGGTACAGACAGATCAATGAGTGATTTCTCATCTTCAAGAACACAGGAGCCTGTACTAAAAACTGTGTAAACTTCTAAGATAGCAGGGCTGGCATAGAAATCATCCAGAGGAAAGGGTGTGTGAACTCGTGAGCAGAGAGAGACGCTGAAGGATGTGAGAAGGAAGTGACAACGGATAAATGGGCTCGTTGAGACTTAGGAGTCACACACTCGGGAAGAGTGCTGAAGAGGAACAGAAGGAAGCCCTAGGGCCCCTTGCCGTGCTCAGAGTCAAAACAGGAGTTTAAGTTTTTCTCCGTGTTATCAATGAAACGCCCAAGCAATTTCTCAGGAGGCTCTAGTGAAGATACAAATCACTTTCCAACTATTTCTAGATGTAATTTATTTGCTTATTCCACAAATATTTATTGGTAGAGGCAGTTTCTTAAGACTGTGTTTCTAATTGGTAGCCTTGGTGGAAACAGAACTTAAGGTGAAGCAAAGGTTACTAAAGATACCAAAAAAAAAGAAGAAGAAAAAGAAGGAGGAGGAGGAGGAAGATGAGGAGGAGGAGGAAGAGGAGAAAGAGGAGAGGAAGGGAGGAAAGAAGGAAGAAAGAAAAAAGAAAGAAAAGAATAGAAAAGAAAAAGGAGGAAGAGAGGAAGAGGGAGAGAAAGGAAGAGAGGCAGGGAGGGAGGGATGGAAAGAGAAAGGAAGAGAAGAGAAAAGGAAAGGAAAGGAAGGAAAGAGGAAAACAGATCCAGAACAGGAAAACCACACCCTAGTGCTGTTCCTTATGTAGAAACAGAGATGCAGCCGCTAGGGAAAATAGCATAGAAGTTCTTCAAGAAGTTAAAAAAATAACAATCCTGCTTCTGGGTTTACATCCAAAGGAAATGAAATCAGTCTGTGGAAGAGAAATCTCCATTACTGTGTTCATCACAGCATTACTCACAGTAGCCAAGATAAGAAGTGGCCACCAGCAGATGGATGGATAAAGAGAATGTGGTGCATGAATATGCACAGTGGAATACTAGTGACCCTTCAAAGAGGACGTTCTACCATCGGCATCAATATGGTGGCACCTGGAGACATTATGTTAAGTGAAATGAGTCACACAGAAAGACAAACACTGACCTCACTTACGCGCGGCACTCAAGTGTGAATTTCACAGAAGCTAAGAGCAGAATAGGCTGGGATTTAGCCCAGTTGGTAGAGCACTGTGCTGCAGTCTCTGAGGTCCCAAGTTCAATTCCCAGCACTGCAAAATGGGAGAAGGGCCTGGCAATCCACTCCCAAAGCAATCCCAAAACATCAGCCATTGAAAACCCTATGAGGGTTGCTATGAGTCGGATACCGACTCGACAGCACCTAACAACAACAACAGCAAGAGCAGAATTGTGGTTGCCAAAGATGAGGATCAAGGGAAATACAAGTTGCTTACAGGGGGTAAAGTTTCAGTCAAACAGAATGAGTAGGTTCTGAAGCTTCATTGTATAAGATGGTGACAAGAATTAGTGAAAATCTGTACACTTGAAAACTGCTGAGGAAGCAGATCTTAAATGTTCTGACTACACAATGTGTGAGGTGATGTATGCTAATCAGCTTAATTCGATCGCGTCACAGTGTATACATTTACCAGAACATCGCCTAGGACTCCGCGCATACATACGATGTGTTTTTAGGTTCGACACTTGAACTCTGGCACTGAATGCTTCAGGTTGGACGCTGCCTGCCCCCTGGACCACCCCTCCCCACAGCCAGTCAGGACCCTGCCCCATGCTCCCGAAGCCCTGGCAGGCCTGACAGCTGCGCACCAGTGGTGATCAAGTCCAGTGAGATTCCAGGCACTGTCTGACAGAAATATCTTTCACCTACGTGAATAGGGATCAAAAAAAAAAAGAAATTGCCAACAATAGTAACCCAAGGCGACTTCCATTACAAATTTGGTCTTTGCTTAAAACAAAAAACAAAAAACAAAAAACAATCCCGTGATGCTTCCCTAGATAATAACCCACGTGAGCGTTCTCCGTGACTAACAATGGCATCTGGCTAGTCGTCGGTGCCAGGAAGAGAAAGACGGAGTTGACTGCGGTCAGTGCATCCACAGGCAGACGTCTCTCAAAACAGAACGAAGGACGGTTCATGCTTCAAGTTCTGCCAGGGAAACTGGGGGATGGTGTGTTGATGTCTCTCAAAAACAGCCTGCGAGGTGCTTTGAGATTCTGTCCTCCGATTCCTGGCTGACCTATATATTTTTGGCAATGCTAGGACCCTGCAGGGTCTGAAGACTTGACAGGCAGCTAAGGTCCTCAATTAAGATGAAGTCTGAAAAAACAGAGATAAGCAGACTAATTTCCTACAAAAGTATTTTCTCCAGATCTTTGGAACTTTAAAAGGGCCAAATCAGTGGATTATTCTGAGCAAGGAAAATTCTGCTTCATAAAGGCCGCCAGTGTAAACAGCTAATCCCCAGCCGGTCACACAAGCCAAATGAGGCAGGCGCTCTGCCTTAGGGGGCTGAGCGAAGAAGGTGCTAGAATCAAGACACCACACACCCTGCGCAAATCGCCATTGCTTTCTAATGCATGTGGTTGTCTCAAAGGTGTTACAAACCCCTGGTAAGACATCATCATGTCGGGCCCAGCACCTGGCTGACATGATCATCATTACTACAGCAGAAACACATTCTGCCCATTTCTCAGATTGGGTGAAGAATTGTAAAATAAAATTATTGTTTTTTCTCTTTTTTCTTGTAGTTTCAATTTTGGGCCAACCTATCTTTAGGTATCTCAAAAGTATTATGACATAATATTGTAGACTTGAAACTTGGTGTGTTCTTCTAATCAACTATTTCTAACCAACCCATAGGAAAGCAAAGGAACTCTCAAATATTTATTATTTCTAGAACACTGGGCTTCCTTGGCAGATATGTAATACAACAGCAGAGAAGAAAAGGACTTTTAGTATCATCTTAGAAACAAGAAAACTAAGACCAAAATGTCTAATGAAATGCCAGACCAACTGGATCTTTGCACTAATATCTCCTAAGACACCGAAGTGATGCCAAATCACTCTTACGTCGCCTGCTTATACAAAGGGAGATCAATATTTGCAGAAAAAAATCCCACCGGCCAGGCGCTTCTGCATCATTTACTGCCTTTAATTCTCACAACAACTTTGCAACATAGATATTATTGGCACCGCTAGGGGACCGAGCCCTGTACAGCTCACAAGGTCAGTAGTAAGCAAAGTGGGGGCTCAGCCCCAGGTGTTATTAGCCAAGGGCAAAGCACCATCGCTTTTCAATACACATCAGTGCCTTCTGGAAGATATAATCCCGCAATAGCCCTGCTACTGCAGAAAACCTCCCTTTCTGATTCTCTAGCTGTTAAGTAGTCACACAGAAGTTTAACAACCAGAGGCTGAACGCCGTCCCCAGACCACCTACCTGTGGTAGAGTCGATGGTGAAAAGGGACGAGAGGTCTCCAGGAAAGAGTTTGTAAGTCACTCTTCCGAACGTCCCAGAATCCCTGTCCCTGGCGAGAATGCTGATGACCTCGGTGCCCGGCTGGGTCTGGCCACTGATGCTTGTCACATAGGTCGATGGGTCAAACACAGGACGATTGTCATTCACATCCTCCAGGTCCACACGGACAAACGCCTGGGCACTCAGACCACCCTGTGGGACGGGAGTGAGCGGTAATGACCAACGGTTCTCTGCGGTGCGCTGGGATACAGAACAATTAACAACGCTAGAATAGCCTTTTGAAACAATACGGTAGGTATGCGGACACGTATAAACCCCAGAATCCAGAATGATGAACGGCCACCCGAAAATAAACTTCAGGAACAACACACATATCCATATATATTCATTTTAGTTTTAACCTTGAGATGTTGTTGTTAGGTGCTGTCCAGTCCTGTCCGACTCATGTTGTTGTTGTTGTTAGGTGCCGTCAAGTCGGTATCCGACTCATAGCGACCCTCATAGGGTTTTCAATGGCTGTTTCGGGATTGCCTTGGGAGTGGATTGCCAGGCCCTTCTCCCATTTTGGGTGCTGGGAATTGAACTCGGGACCTCGGAGACTGCAGAGCAGTGCTCTACCAACTGAGCTAAATCCCAGCCCTAAAATGTTGTTGTTAGGTGCCATCGAGTCGGTGTCCGACTCATAGTGACCCTCATAGGGTTTTCAATGGCTGACTCTTTCGGGATTGCCTCAGGAGTGGGTTGCCAGGTCCTTCTCCCATTTTTGTGGTGCTGAGAATCAAACTCGAGACCTCAGACACTGCAGAGAGGCGCTCTACCAACTGAGCTAACTCTCAGCCCTAACCTTGAGCTACGCGCACCTATATAATAGCCTGGTGTCTACACTTCAGTGCTGATTCTTAAACATGAATAAGATTACCACCAAGAGATCCTTGTTGTTGTTAGGTGCCATCGAGTCGGTATCCGACTCATAGCGACCCTCATGGGGTTTTCAATGGCTGACTGTTTCGGGATTGTCTTGGGAGTGGATTGCCAGGCCCTTCTCCCACTTTTGCGGTGCTGGGAATTGAACTCAGGACCTCAGAGACTGCAGCGCAGCGCTCTACCCACTGAGCTAAATCCCAGCCCCCAAGAGATCCTAGAAAGCAAAAATTTCAGTGCAGAGGTCAAAGGTACTCATTGGAAGTTGTTCTATGTCCAAAAAGGAATAAAAGCCACTTTTATCTCTACTGTGATCTGAAAATGAATGTTGGCGGATGTTAAGAAGAGTGAAGGATTGGTGAGGGATGCCCCGCTGAAAACCCCACTGGAAAGTATGAATAGAGGATAGACCAATCTCTATGAGGGAACTAAAAATCGATTATCATGAAAAAAAGATTGATGAGCATAGGGAAGAGCAGGTACAAAGGTCCTGAGGCAGGGAAGAGCAGGCACAAAGGTCCTGAGGCAGGAGTGCAGTGTACCTCCCTAGCTTGATCGGGGACAGCAAGGAAGGCACAAGGCTGAGGTCAGAAAGGCAGGGGCAGGCCCTCTGAAAGGACCCTGGTTCTCCCTCACTGGAGAGTGGGTAGCACAGGAATGCAGTCATTCGACTTTGATTTTACCTGCAGCTCTGAGCAGCAGTGCTCAGAGGAAACAAAAGCACAGCAAGCACAGCAGTGGGCAGTCCGGAGGCTTTCAGGACCTCCAGGTTGGGCGTGGACAGCGGCCCCCACGAGGAGCGGAGCAGCTTCTCCATCCTTGGGGCCATGGTGGCTTCGGAATGTGGAGATTTCTCAGGACTTAAAAAGGTAATGTAGTGCAGGGAGCCGGGAGGGGCGGAACCCAGACTGTTGTTTGCTTTGCTTTGCCTCCCCCTAAGATCAAGGAGAAGGGGAGCAAACGAAACAGAAGGGAACCGTCTCCTGCGATTTCCCCCTTTCTGGAGTGACACACATGTCCCTGCTGTCCCATTTTCCACTTCTGTCCGCATGTTTAGATCTCTCAGTCCTGACAGAAATCCTTGGGAAGTCACAGGGGCCTCAGTTTCCTCACTCACTCCTCCCCTCCTCCTCTTCCTGTTTTCTTTTTTCTTCCCTCCCCACCCCTTCTCTTCTCTGTTCCCTTTTTCTACTGTGGCAGGAGGCACTGAGCAAAGAAAAAGCAGGAGGCGGAAGGTCTGGCCAGAGGCACTCACAGATGTGGTGAGACGCGTGGGAGGGGAGGGAGGGGCAAGGACAATGACTCCGGAAACACCCTCTCACTTCCAGGTCCCCTGTGCATTGGGCTCGGGGACTAAAAAAGGACTGAGAAGCAGTCGTTAGAAAGACTCGAATAACGTCAGAGCCATGCCACTGACCAGTGAGACCGGGAGAAACAGGGCTAGTTATGATTATAATAAAAATGACGGGCATGCGTCCCTCTGCCCATGTGCCAATAAAGCAGAGGGGTCTCTGTGTCCAGCAAAGCTAAATGACCTGTGGGAGTCCAGGGAGAGGTGACCATAAGCAGGCAGAAAATACCCAGGAGCGTCCGCCACGTAGCCTGCCACGGCTGCAGAGCACCTGCCTTCACGTCTTTGTTTTATTTCCCCCTTCCCACCACATTTTCTCTCAAGCTGAGGCAGTTAGTTACTTGGGGTAAAAGGAAGCTTGGAAAGCAGGTGACTGAGGTGGTGAAAGAGTGGGGGAGGACATGAAGGAATGAATATCGCACTATGAAATCTATCAGAACAAAGAGCTTCATTCCATGAAGATCTCAACTCGGGCACTCCCATTAAAAATCAGCAAATGTTGTTCATAAAAAGACAAGTAAACGGTAGAGAAGTCTTTGATGGGGGGGTGGGACAGGGGGAGGAAGTGCACAAGAGGGTCAGGGGGACCCTATATGAATAATGTACATCAAAATGCATATATGGAAATGTCACAATGAAAAGCATGTCAGAATGAATCACATTAAGGTGTACATTAAAAGTTTCCAATAAAAAAATGGGCAAATGTTAGCTGGACAAAGGGAATGAACTTACTGTCACGAACAAGGAGCCTTTTTACAGGAAAAGCATTACAGACCTCAGTCTCCCTTTTTTATAAATCCATTGTCGTCTGCTGAATTTATCCAATGGGGGGACTTTTGTCTTATAATAACCATTAACGAATACTTCACATGTAATTTACATGTGTTTCTCATTCAGTTGTTATTATCTCCCTTCTCAGATTTCTGTGGTTTTCCTTCTCTTGCAGATAAGAAAGCAACGCACCGAGAGGCTGCGACTCAGCTGAGGTAAACAACACAGCAGAGAGCAGTGGGAACTGGGACCAAGGTCCACCTGTCCACAAGGCCCTTGATATCTTTTAAACTAAAGTTTCCAAACGTTGCTGTATATAAACTCTACCTTTCACGGAAGACTTGCATAAATCCTTGGGAAAGATTTTCGTAAAGATCATAATAGCAGAATGCCTGTCATTGACTTGAGCTTAGGAAATTAAAGGAAGGCGTGGACTTTGCTTCTAAAGAACTCACAGTCTAGGTCTATGAGACAGCCGCTATGCAACTAGGTCTGCGGTGTCACAGAACAATCTGGAGCCGAAGGACCTGGGAGCAATGCCTTGCTCTGTCTGCCTCCAGGACTGCAGCCTTGAGAACATCAGACGCCGGGAGCTGGAGCCCTCTTCCTCTGTAAAGGAGGACCTGGGGTCTGCTTGCCTTGCTGACCAGGCATTGAAATGAAGCATAATACAAACGGAAGATTTACAATGGCTAATAATCATCAAATATGAGACCTTACAGCCTCCTTACCCTAAATACTTCAGGCCAGGTAGATTTGTCTTGGAATTCTGAATTTTTCATGTTTTAGAAAAGTAGTACCGCCGGCTGCGGTGGCGCACGCCTGTCATCCCAGTGGCTTGGGAGGCAGAGGCAGGAGGATCGCAAGTTCGAGATCAGAGGCAGTCTGTGTAATTTAGCGAGACCCTGTCTCAAAAAGTAAAACAATGGGCTGAGGGTGCAGCTCAGTGGTCCAGCACTTGCAGAGCATGCAGGCGCCAGGCCCTGGGTTCAACCCCCAGTACTTGCAGAAAAAGAAGAAAGAAAGAAAGGAAGGAAGGAAGGAAGGAAGGAAGGAGGGAAGGAGAGAGGGAAGGAAGGAAATTTAAAAAGAAGGAAAGAAAAAGAGAAAGAGAGAGAGAGAGAGAGAGAGAGAGAGAGAGAGAAAGAGAGGAAAGAAAAAAAAAAGAAAAGTAATATAGGGGATATATACCTAGCACCTGGGGCAGCAACCTGTCTTCAAGCACTAAGTTGTTTACACCAAAACTTAAGAGTAGATGCCCTTAGAGAAGTTTTAAAACCATGTTTCATTGTTGTTGTTGTTGTTGTTGTTAAGTGCCATTGAGTTGCATCCAACTCACGGCAACCATACGCACAACAGAATGTAACCCTGCCCAGCACTGTGTCATGAACGTGATCTTTTCTATGTTTGAACCCATAGTTGCAACCACTGTGTTTCTTCTCATTTTGAGTCATTTTGATGTGATGCCACATCAGCAAATGGAGGTCCCAGGGGCTTTACTCCATTTCCGTCATCAAGGTTGACTCTATTTTGAGGAGGCAACTCGTCCCCAGTTGTTTCCTGAATGCCTTCCAGCCTGGGGGACTCATTTTCCAGCACTATCTCTGACAGTGCTTCTCTGCTATTCATAGGGTTTTCAATGGCTAATTGTTTCAGGAGTGGGCTGCCGGGTCCTTCTCCCTAGTCTGTCTTAGTCTGGAAGCTCAGCTGAACCCTGCCCACCATGGGTGGCCCTGCTGGTATCTGAGATGCCGTTGGCACAGCTTTCAGCATCACAGCAACACACAAGCTCCCACAGCAGGACAAGCTGACAGACACGCGGGGGAGGTAACTAACCCATCCCATAAATCCCTGCATGAATATTTCTTAGTTTTATTGTATTCTTTCTTTCTCCATCAACAAGTCATGGGTCATTCTGATTTAATTTTAATCATTTAAATTTTCAAAATTATACTAAGAAACTCCTAAGCAATCCACTTGAATTCCAACCCCCAAGTTATTCCAGAAAGGCAGGAGTTCTTCTAGAAAGCTACCAGCTTGAAAGCACAAGGTCCTGGGGGACCAGAGGTTGCCTGGGGCTGTCGGCAGTCAGGGAAGCTTTTCTGCTGAATCTTTTCTATTTCGGCAATTCTCTCCTTTGCATTCTCTTTGTTTGTGCCTTCTGGGAATCCCGAATAGGAGAATATTAATATCCGTCCTCCACACTTCTTAGCTCTGGGGAGCTAAGCTGTGGTTTGCATCCTAGGGAGCTAAGACAACGCATTCCAGTTGAAATTTCATGAACAAAGGTGAAGAGAAATGAGGACCTCGCCTTGCTAAAGGAAAAACAGTAAGCTGGGTGTCGCCAACGCCGAGTGAAGCAGTATTCAAAGAATGTTTTGGGGTTCACTGAGAGGGGAAACAAAGCGAAAAGTCAATCAACCAACCAATCAATAATCCCAGAAAACAGCCCAACTGTAACCACATTGATAAAAGCAGCTTTACTGGAGAGGGAGGGAGGGAGGAAGGCACCAAAGAAAATGGAAAAGTGATGACACAGAGATAATTATCTTAGGCGTATTTGCTATGAGGAGGGAAAGGAGATAAAATGCTTTCTGAGAAGGTATAGAAAGGTGAAAGGAGTTTTTTGCATTTCTTTTTTTTTTTTTTAAGATAGAGCCTATTACTATGCTGTGCGTGTTTATGGGAGTCACACAAGAGAATGTGAAAATTAACGATGCAGGAACAAGATAAACTCACTGTAGGGGTGAGACTCTTGGGAAGGCTGGAGTGGCTGGGACCCTGAGCTAAGAAAGCAGGCAAAGCCGGTGGGCCGATAGCAGGTGGACGCACAGCCTCAGTGACGAGAAGGAAAGCACTTGCCGTCTTGAGCAGATCTGCCCCTTCCCAGGCAGAATCAGCTGCTGAGACCCAGGTGCAAAAGAAAAGGTCAAGTGTCTGGGTGGTTGTTAGGTGCCATCGAGTCGAGTCCGACCCTATGTACAGCAGATTGAAACACTTGCCTATTCTGTGCCAAGGCACACGATCTTATTTATGTTTAAGCCCATCGTTGCAGACACTGTGTCAGTCCATCTGGTGGAGGGTTTTCCTCTTTTGCGTTGGCCTGCCACTCTTCCAAACATGATGTCCTTCTCCAGGGATTGATCTCTCCTGACTACATGTCCAAAATATGTAAGACGCAGTCTGGCCATTCTTGCTTCCAAGGAGCACTCTGGTTGCACTTCTTCTAGGACAGATCTGTTGGTTAAGTGTCTGGGTTAGACAGTGCTTTTTCACCAGGCGAGTTCTAGGCAAGGCAGTTTGCAAATGAAGGACTTTAATGGTGGGTAATAAATCTGTGATGTTCACGTGAGAGGAAGATTAGCCACCGCCGGGGAAGCACTCTGATAAGTGAGACCGCTTGCCAGAGGCAACATGCTTGAAATCAAGACACTGGAGACTGTGCGACTCCCGGGGACATCTGTCCTTGCACAGGAGGAAGTCAAGGTCCTGGGAGGCACCTCGGGGTCACAGATACTCCAGTCTCCAGATGGGAGGGAGCCAGTGTTGCTATGGTTTGGATACTGGATGTCCCCAAAGGCCCAGGGCTACAGGCTTGGTTCCTAGACTGGCTCTAGAGGTGCCGTGGGCCTTGGGTCACTGGGGACAATGCTGAAGGGGGCTGTGGGCCCCTGGCTCCTCCTATTTCCTGGCTCTTGAAGGGAACAGTTTGCCCTCCAACCTCTTTCTGTCCTGCTGGTCCCCAAAGTGATAAGCGACGCAGACACTGGCTGGAAAATCACAGATCCCCAAGCCCAGATTAACCTCTTCTGGGCTGCAGCGCAGGGGTAGAGAGCTTACAATGCATGTGGGAGGCCCTGGTTCAACTCCCAGAAAAAAATAAATAAATAAAAGGTCGTGGGGAGGCTTAGATAGTTGGAGAGTGGAGTCAAGTGGTGTTGAAGACATCTCAGAGTTAACCCTGTAGAGTGTGAAAGATGGGTGGGCAGCGTGCTGGGGGAAGGTCCTGACGATCTGACCAGAACTCGAGGCGGCTGGGCACGCGCAGCGGCTGGGTATGTGCGCAGTGCTAAGATGGGTGAAGGGTGGTGATCGTGGCACAAACAGAGGAATCAGAGTTGGACACTTCTTAGAAAACAGGGTGGCAGAAGCCACTAGAAGTTAAATGAAAGTGGTCTTTTCCTTAGCAAGTGTGCTTTAGGGTTCACACACACAATGTAATATAATGTTAATAAACCAGATTTTATCCTGAGGAAATACCGTGGTGAAGAGCTAACCCAACTTAATCTGTATAATCTGTATCTACAGCTGTGCTACCCTGGCGTCCGATTCTGTCCGATCTTGGAAGCTAAGCAGGGTTGGGCCTGGTTAGTCCTTAGATAGGAGACCATGTGG
The DNA here is from genome assembly GCA_007922755.1 of Pedetes capensis. Classification (NCBI taxonomy): domain Eukaryota; kingdom Metazoa; phylum Chordata; class Mammalia; order Rodentia; family Pedetidae; genus Pedetes; species Pedetes capensis. The sequence continues at coordinate 98,522 of VMDO01004578.1, forward strand.
GAATATTGGGTGCTGGAGGCTTGGGAGAAGGACCGGGCCATCTACTCCTGAAACAATCAGCCTTTGAAAATCCTATGAATAGCAGAGAAGCACTGACATAGTTCCAGGCACGGCACAGTGTCAGGCAGTGTTTCGTCCATTGCACATAGAGTTATTATGAGTTGGGTCCAACTTGACAGCACCTAACAGTGATTACTCTTTAGGCTGTCAGGCTGCCAGAATGCTGTCTTAAGCTTCAAGTCGGGAGACTGAGTTGAAATAGTTTTATCTCAGACACATATTTCAGCTGCAGAGTTCGGGATGTAACAAAATGCTGAGAAAGAAAGTTAATACACGTGGAAACCAAAAATGAAGGTTTGCGTTTTTGAAAATGAATGGGAAAAGGAGATTTAAACATTAGATATAAGGTGGGACAATTAGATTATAGAGATTTGATGCCAGGTGTGGTGGTTCATGCCCATAATACCAAGACTTGGGAGGTGCAAGAAGGAGGGTCGCAGGTTTGAGGCCAGAGGTAGCCTGCACAACTTAGTGAGACCCTGTCTCAAGACAAAACATAAAAAATGGGCTTGGGGTGCTGCTCAGTGGTAGAACGCTTGTGAAGTATGCAAGAAGCCCTGGATTCAACCCCCAAACACTGCAAAAAGAAAAAAAGAGAGAGAAGGGGAGAAGGGGGAGAGGGAGAGAGAGAGAGATTTGTTGTGGAAAACCACTTGATTGCCAGTGTAATCCAAATATTTGGCTCCACTTTGTAATTTCATAGCTTCAGTGGCTTCAGTGTGTGAGATAAATAGCAGCAGCAGTCGCAGCAAAAATGTAATATTTCAGAAGTAATACGAGCAGGCAAAGTGATTGAGTTAAAAATATATTGACAGCCATCACAAAGATAAATAGAGCAATGGCAGAGAAGCCCAGAACATCTAGGGTATTCTGTAAGAAAAATTCTTCTCTTGACAGGTAAAAATCTCACAGGAACCACTGGCAAATTGGTTCTCACCAGTTTTCTTATAAAGGACTCGGGATGTTTATTAGAAAGACAAAGGATCAGAGGAAAAGTCAAGGTGATTATCAAAAGTTAAAGGACTTCAGTGAAGTTTCAGCTTAGTTTTAGATAAATTGATTTGGCCGAAACGCCAACAGCTTGAACCTACTATATCAGAGTTATTCTTTGGACACAGTCTAGATTGTTTACAGGGGCGTTGGACTGAGCTATTATCAATTGTGATCTTCCTCTTTGCCAGCCTTTTCGATGATGCGTTTCTGAGTGACATGCAGCTGCCAGCAGAGTGCAGAGGATAATGGCAGATGTAGATAGTCTGTCACAGAAGAACTTCATGAGGATTAGGCAGTGGTCTGGATAATGGGCTATCTGCGCATGCGTATATATTCGTACATTGTTGCTGTTGTTGTTAGGTGCCATTGAGTCAGTATCTGGCTCATAGCGACCCTATGTACAACAGGCAAAACACTACTGTCAGTGCTTCTCTGATGTTCATAGGGTTTTCAATGGCTGATTGTTTTTTGGAGTGGGCTGCCAGGTCCTTCTCCCAAGCTGACAGCACTTGGAGTTCCCAGGTGGTCTCCTATCCAAGGATTAACCAGGCCTGACCCTGCTTAGCTTCTGAGATCTGACGGGATCGGATGCCACAGGGCTACAGCTGCAGGCATATTCGTACATACATGTATACATATTACATATGTGTGTGGACATACATGCAAGTCCCACAAATACACACATGTCACTTGCTTTCTGTACATTCCATGCCAGACATGAGGAACCCGGCAGGCAGTCTTCAGTCTAAACAGCGCAAAGGTCAAGGAGCTGTCAGAAGCACACGGCGGAGGAAAGGGAAGGATTCTTCTAGAACTCTTCTTAAAAGCCAAGCACAGCGATTCACAATTGTCATCCCAGTGAACAGGGAGGCTGAGGCAGGAGGATCATGAGTTTGAGGCCGGAAGCCCATGTCACTTAGCGAGACCTCATCTCAAGATAAAAAAATAGAAGATGGGTTGGGGGTGCAGCTCAGTGGTGGAGCGCTTGCAAAGTATGTGTGAGGCCCTGTGTTCAGCCCTCAGTATGGCACATAATAATAATAATAATAATAATAATAATAATAATAATAATGTCTTAGAAATGCATCCCTAGCCTCATCCCAGGCCCTGCCCCTAAGGACAGGCTTCAGGGAGGGCTCCCCCCGACCTCCCTCCATGAGCCCCTCTTGTGGCCTCCGTCCCAAAGATGGGTAAGAGGCAAAGGAGAAGGCAGCTGATGAGCTGGAGAAGGGGTCCTGATGGCCACTTCTCTTTTTTTTTTGTACTAAGAGTTGAACCCAGGGCCTCACGCCTGCATGCTTTGCAAGTGCTGGACCACTGAGCTGCATGCCCAGCCCTTTTTTTTTTTTTTTTTTTTTTACTTTTTGAGACAGGGTCTTGCTAAGTTATGCAGACTGCGTCTGGTCTCAAACTTGCGATCCTCCTGCCTCCACCTCCCAAGCCTCTGGGATTACAGGCCTGAGCCACCGCGCCCGGCACTGATGACCACTTCTGAATGGGAGAGGCTACAAGGGCTCAGAGGCAGCACCTCCACGCTCCCCACCCTCACTAAGCCTACATGTGTCCTGTGAAGAAGGGGCCGGTCCTCCTGGGAGGTGAAGATTTCCATAGTCAGAACACCGTTTGTGTGAGGAGCCCCTCGCCTACAACCTCGGAGAGATGCTTGGACCACAGCAGAAATTCCCAGTCCCGCTCCAAGGCTCTGCGCCCTCCAGGCTGTAGGGGGCTTGAGGCACAGATACCTGGTGGTCCCTGCGGACAGTTCTCCCACGCAGAGCTGTTGGCCACTACATGGCTGCATTTGGCCACCAAGACCCGAGAGCCAATCAAGTCAGTCCTCGCATCTGAGTGGACGTCAGATGGGCATCTGGAAGTCACAGCTCCTTCTTTCTGGCGATTTCCACGAGAGGGCACGTGACGTATCCTCTTCCTTCCAGAACATGTTCACGTGGAGCAAGATGCCCACTGGGGACTGGGCTCCCAGCCCGGAGGGGCCGCCAGATGGCCCTGGCTCCACTGGGAAGTCTGAACACCCATGGAAGCTACTGGACACAGAGGAAGAGGCGGACAGCACATGGAACATTCAGACCAGTCTCTTCTCCGAGAAGAAGTCACAGTTGGTGGGCTAGGGTCAAAGCTCACTCCAGAACGTATAGCTCACTCCCAGGTCTGGTGTTTGGGCAGCCGTGGCCCTGAGTCATGAGATACGGTGGATTGGGGGTGCCAACGATGAGGACTCAAAGCAAGAAGACACAGTGGCCGCTGCAGTGGTTCAAGCGTAATCAGATCGTGCGCACGGCACGGTGTCGGGAGTGTCTCATTCCCTCGTTCACGGGGTGGCTTTGAGTCGGATCCGACCCAGAGTCACCTATCAACCACAGCATGAAGAGGAAGAGCCTAGAGGGCGGCTTCTTTAGCGACCTGTACTTCCACGATGACATGAAGGACTGCTGGCTTATGGGGCAGCTGGAAGGACCTAGGCTGGAGAAAAGAAGACAGAAGCAAGGCACGAAGTGGGGTCCGAAGGGTGCAGGTAGCAGGCAGGGATAAGGGTGGCCAGAGGGCGGCCATCATCCATTTAACGAGCGCTCTTTGCCTCAGGCTGGCGGAAAGGATGAAGGTGTTTCTCAGCAAGCCAGTGGAATCACAATGGCCACATGACACGGGTCGCTCCATGTTTACGGGGCACGTTTGAAGCAGGGGACTCTAAACTTCACATGCCTTGACCACCACAGATGGAAAAACGGAGAACTCGGGTGAAAAAGGGACCCAGACCTCCAGAACAGTCGAAGGAGGCAGGCTCAGAAAAGGACCAAGGCGTAGACGAAGATGCAGAAACTGGAGATGGAGACCGGCAGGGTCTCCACCCCAAGTCTCCACCACAAGTGTAGAACACTGTGCATACGAGGCTGTGTTTGCTGTAACAGAATGGAAAGTGAACGAGATGTCTCTAAAATGTACTTGGAAATGCAGATGGTCAGAAATAGTAAAGGCAGTCTTGAATTAAGGGCAAAATAAGAAGAGTACATGGTATCACGATCTATGCTAAAGCTAAAATAAGTAAGAGAATATGTTGCTAGCACTAAGTCAGAAAAATAGGTCCAGAAAAAGGTGTCTGAAGAGGACACACACAGTCACATGATTCATGACCAGAGTAACACTCCGTGCATTGCAGAAAGAATGATCATTCCAATAAAGGGTGCTGGGTTAACTGAGTATCCATACTGGAAAATAACTAATAAGTCTTCCTGCCATTGGATGGAAAAAAATAAGTGTGGCCAGGTGCTGCAGCACATGCCTGTAATCCCAGCAACCTGGGAGGCTGGGGCAGGAGGACTGCAGGTTCAAGGCTAGAGGCAGCCTGTAAAACTCCGTGAGACTCTGTTTCAAAATAAAATACAAAAAATGGATTTGAGGTGAAACTCAGTGGTAGAGGACTTTCTTAGCATGTTTGAAGCACTGGTTCAACCTCTTGGTACTGCAAAAATAGGGGAAAAAAGAAGGAAAGAAAAGGAAAGAAGAAGAGAGGAGAGGAGAGGAGAGGAGAAAAGAGGAGAGACGAGGAGAGGAGAGAGGAGAGCAGAGGAGAAGAGAGGAGAGGAGAGAGGAGAGGTGAAGAGGGGAGAGGAGGCAAAAGAAAGGAAAGAAGAAAAAGAAAAAGAAAAAGAAAGAAAGAGAAAAAGAAAGGAGAGAGAGAGAGAGAGGGAGGGAGGGAGAGAAAGAGAGAAAGAGAAAAAGAGAGAGAGAACACAGAATAACTGTGAAAAGCAAAACAAAACACAGGTTTGGGAGGCAAACCTAGGCGAACACCTTCCCACCCTAAGGGAGGCCGGGTCTGCTGAAAGGACATGAAAGCTGTAATGGGAAGCAACTTGACACACTGAGCTCTATCAGAATTAAGAGACTCTGTCCCTCAAAAGACACCATGAAGAACAAGAAAAGGTAAACGAAGGCCAAGAGCCGGGCTCCGAGATGCTGGTTTGATTCTCCATGGGCTTCCTTGAGTGCGTTCGTTTTGAAAAAAGAAAATCCTTCGAGTCATATTTATGATTGATGTACTTTTATATATGCATTTTATTTGTCAAATTAAGTTTTTGTAAAGACATAGAAATCACATTGAAGGTGCCTCCACTGAGTAAAGTTGGATCAATGTGAACATCAGAAAGGATAAAGTCAGCAGTGTATTAAACAAATAAAATGCATCAACATCCAGTAATTTATAACTAGGGGAAAAAAACTGGTTGCCTTTGAGGATAAAGTATCAACTCACTATTCTAAAAGTGAAAGGAAATAGAGAGACATAGCGTTGTCCTGCCTTTCCTGGGTGAATTACATTTTAGGGGGTGGCATGGTTGGTATGCGACCATTTTCAGTTGAGGCATTCCAGGTAGAGCACAAAAGGAACCGTAGACCTGAAAACCACTATTCTGCAAACCACAGTGCAAGGATGGTCCATGCTTGCTGGCCGACAGGAAGCCCACGCCAGCACCAGAATGAACCTACACCTCATCAGGCCTCTGCTCCAAATGCCAGCGTGTAGGAAGCAAAAGAACAAATTAAACAAATCCCCAAAGCAATCAACCTCCTTCAGCACATATGGAATCCACAGGACGGATGACGTAATTTCTTTAAAATAAAATGCAGTCCAGGACAAAAAGGTAAGGGGAGGGCTGTTATGGATTGAAATTTATGGGATGTACCAATCAAATTAATGTATGAATTGATTTGGGTGTGGAATCAAATGAACCAGTTTTTAACAGATATGCTTAATGCAGAAAATTTAACACGGGGGAATATGATATGTTATAAAAAATTACTTTTAAGGTATTACAGTTATATTTTTAACAAGTCACTATCTGTTAGGGATATTATTTAATTCCTAATGGATAAAATAACATAATGCCTGGTATTTACTGCAAAAATCTCTAGCAAAGGAAAGGAGTGGCTAGCCCAAATATGCATCTGAGTCTTACCACACATTAGTCAAAAGATTCCATAAACCTCGGAAGCTGATAGAAGTCTAAGCAAAAGTGATGTAATAGTCGCATTACGGACAAAGCAAGTGCTGTCTTACTCTGTACCCCACCAACATCTACCATTAAAGAAAAAAAAAGGAACATAATTAGCCAGTTGTTGAAAATCACTGGTACTCAGCGGTGGACCCACCGTGGCTCGCTTCTGAGGATGTTTCGAATTTCATGCACACAGCCTTACCCCATCCTGAGCTTTCACCAGGAGATCAAAGGTGGCCGCATCCCTTTCCCTGTCGATATCCTGAGTCACACAGATCTGCCCATCCCGTGGGTCAATGCGGAAGGCTGCAGGAGCTTCCTCGCTTTGGAAGGCGTGGTAAAGAGAATATTCGACAAGGCCGTAGAGCCCGGCGTCTGCATCCGAGGCTGTCACCTAGAAGACAAGAGGCTGATTGGTGAGGGAGCGGACGCGCCAGCATCACCTTTTGGTGGCTCATGAAGGAGGACGATTTGCACAGCCCCGTCACGGCCACAGCTGCGCACACGGCATGGACCCTGTTTTCTCCCGCCCTTCTCTCTCTTACCTTTTCTGACCACTCTGCCTCCAGCTTCCTTCTGCCCTGCGGGTTCTCCTGTTGCGTCCCCTTGGCCCTCTCTTATCCTTTCAGGTGATCTGAAAGTCTGAGGTCCTGTGCACTCAGACCCGAGCGCTGAATTCTTCTTCCTTTCACTAACCCTAAGCAATCTCCTCCTACCTCAAGGACTTAAAAACATGATTGTGGCTCTAGGGACCTCACACCGTATCTGTTGGTTCCCTCAACCTGCCAACCCACGCTTTGAGAGAACAGAGGGGACAAATAAATCAAAACAGTAACAAAACATAACAGTTATGACCAGAAACCCATTGCCAAGGACAAAGTCCCCCTGGAGTCTGAGATGTGCATCTCCCAGGAAAGCCGTTTGCTGGAGTGACGCCCCAGTCGGAGCCCTGCAGAGCAGGCCGGATGCCGCACCACTTGCCAACCAGGCACACTGGAATGGAGGGCAGCCCATGCTGTGCTTGCGATAACAGTTGCACCAGCAGAGGTCCACAGCTGCCAGGAGAAAGGGCCCTTCACCCTCCTCCATAAGGGCAATTTTTTTAGCAGGTGTCCTGTGCCCAGCAGCAAGGATGAAATAACTGGAGTTACAAAAGCATTTATATTAACTATGGAGAACATGAACTTTATTGTTGTTAGCTGGTATCGAGTTGGTGTCTGACTCATAGCAACCCTGCGTACAACAGGCGAAACACTATTGTCAGTGCTTCTCTGCTATTCATAGGGTTTTCAATGGTGGGTTGTGTTTGGGAGTGGGTTGCCGTGTCCTTCTCCCAAGCCTATAGCACCTGGTGTTCCCAGGTAGTCTCCCATCCAAGGACTAACCAGGTCCGACCCTGCTTAGCTTCCAAGATCTGATGGGATCGGATGCTACAGTGCTATGGCTGCAGGCCCATGAATATTAGACCTTCTCTTTTTTTTATTGGAAATTTTGAATGTGCACCTTAAAGTGATTCATTCTGACATGCTTTCATTATACCATTTCCATATATGTATTTTGTTGTACTTTATTCATATAGGTTCCCCCTTACCCTCTTGTGTGCTTCCTCTCCCCATCCCCCCCATCAAAGACTTCTCTACCATTTACTTGTCTTTTTATGGTAATATTTTTCTATATATCCTTGGGTTTTAGTTCTGTTTTAGAAACCTTTTCTGTAGTGAACTCTCTTCTTACCTTGTCAGAACTATTACATGTAGTTTCTGTATTCAAGGAAAATGTACTCGAAGGTCCCCCAGGTGTGCCTGGAACAGCAGGTAGCACCAAACCCTATTGCATGGTCACTTGTGTGGTGTAACCAAAACACCTGCTCGTGGTCTCAGAGAGCTCAGTCCCTGGTTACCTGGCTCCATGCACTGGGCAGAACATGGTGGTGGCAGGAGCGTGCGGCAGAGGCTGTTCACCTCCTGGTGGACAGGAGGCAGAGAGAGTGGGACAGGTTGAGGCTAAGACAAGAGGCAGCCACAAGGCCATGGCCCCAGGAACCTTCCTCCTCCAGCTGGGCCCCACCTCCTAAAGTTCCCACAGCGTCCCACAATAGTGCCAGCAGCGGGGGACCAAGACTTGGCTCCATAAGCCTTTTGGGAGGAGCACTTCATATCCAGATCATAACACCTATGTATGTATATTATTTCCTGTACATACACACCTAGGTAAAGTTTAATTTATAACTCAGGAACAGTATGAAATTAGCCATAACAACCACAATAAAATAGAACAATTATAACAATTGTTGTTGTGAGGTGCCATCAAGTGGTGTCCAACTCGTGGGAACCCTCATAGGGTTTTCAATGGTTGACTGTTTGGGGATTGTTTTCGGTAGCGGACAGCCACATCATCTCCTGCTTTTGCAGTGCTGGGGATCGAACCAGGGTCCTCAAAGTATGGAGCAGCGGTCTACCAACTGAGCTACACCTCAGCCCAATTATAACTATGTTGTTGTTGTTAGGTGCCATCAAGTCGGTATCCGACTCACATCGACCCTCATAGGCTTTTCAATGGCTGACTGTTTTGGGATTGCCTTGGGAGTGGATTGCCAGGTCCTTCTCCCATTTTTGCGGTGCTGGGAATTGAACTCGGGACCTCAGAGACTGCAGCGCAGCCCTCTACCAACTGAGCTAAATCCCAGCCCACAATTATAACTATACTGTAATAAAAGTTATGTGAATGCGGTCCCCCCCAATTCTCCCTCCCTCTCCCTCTCCCTCTTCCTCCCTCCTTCTCCCTCTCTTTCTCTCACTCTCTCTCCTTCTCTCTAATCCTCTCTCTCTCTCTCTCTCTCACTCTCCCTCTCTCTCTCCCTCCCTTCCTCTCTCTCTCTCTCCCTCCCCCTCCTGCCATGGAGCCCATTGTCAACACAGCATGAATATGCTGGGGAAAGGGACAACTCACGTTCTGGGCAGGAGCGAGGAGAGCGCAAGGTCTGACCACACCACTCAGCCCCATGGTCACTGTAATCTCAGCAACTCAGGAAGTTGAGGCAGAAGGATCACGAGTGTGAGGCCAGAGCACAGTGTGGTGAAACCCTGCCTCAAAGTTTAAAAGGGGGCAGGCTGGGGTGCGCCACAGTGGTGGAGCACTTGCCTAGCATCTGTGAGATCCTGCATTCCACCCCTGCACCCAATACTGAACAAGAAAAAAATCTACCTTATGTCTAGTCCTAGTATTTTCCATTAATATTTTCAGACCACACGTAGCACTGCCTGGTGACGTTTTCAGTTGTCACAACGGGGGAGAGATTCCACTGGCATCTACGGGTCGAAGCTAGAGATGTTCATATCCCACAATGCACAGCAAGGACTCCACTACGAAGCATTCGCTCTCCCACAGGTCCTGTGCCTAGGCTGAGAACTGGCTTGATGAAATTCCGAACAACGACAACATAATTCTCCTTCTTTAATTGTCTATTTTTTCAGCTCATGATAAAGCCTTTAAATTTATCTTCACTTCATCTACCTCATACTTTCTGGCAAAAATACTCACCCTGTGAAACCATGTAACATATTTGTGACTTATTTTTCTCATCAGATGGGTTGAGCCAGAAAATCCACAAATTTCCTCACTACAAAGAACTATACAAAAATACATTCGGTCTATTCCACTATGACAGCTGTTACTAATTGAGTAACCTCTCATTCCCAAAGACAACAAATATATCTTCTAAAACCATATGGCAATCTCAGTAACTTTGGCTGGATCTGAAGACAAATACAATGAACTAAGTTCTAAAATGGATCCTCAGGCCTTAATCACATTCATGATCAAGTATTTGGCTTACATGAAAACAGTTTCCTTGTTTCAACCTTAGGAACTTTTTCTCATCTGCACTTTTGGCAGAGCAAAATATAAGGAGTCAAAGTGGAATAAGAGTACTGATCTCATTTTATGTTGGCAGTTCCGATTCTATGTCTCAGGATCATAAAATACGAATCTATTCCTTCCTGTTTTTACCCAACTCCCTAGAAACACTGACCTGCTCTTTTCTAACAATATAGCCCTCTACTAATATTGGATCCTAAGTGCCTAGAATTAATTTGGAATTTTTATCAGGCTTACATTGCCCAATATCCATTGGCAGATGCATAAAATTTTAGGTGATTTGAAAAACAGAAAATGGAAATGGCTTTTCCAAGCTTCAGGAGGCAATCTTGATCAGTCGAGAAGCTCAGTGGGCCATTTCTCCAGAGACGGTTATTTAAATCAAAGCAAGAAGCACCTGCTTAAACTGCCATGGCAATCTCAGGTGCAAACTGGGGACCTGAGGTGACCTCGGGAGGATTTCATCCCTGAATCCACTCTGAGAGCCGCCCCCCAGCACTCAGAGGCTTCCCAGAGCTCAACACCTCTGCCTCAGTCATGCCTTCAGACGACGAGGACGTCCATGATTTCACTTCACGCTTATCCCGACTCACAGCTATTGTCTCTGAGTCTGATCTTTCACGGTTTTAATGGAGACATTAAAAAGTTTCAAAATCTCAGTATGACACGAAGAATGCATTGATTCCATTAAGAGCTTTCTGAAATTTAAAGAATTTTTATCACCTCATTCATATTAACATTGAGATAAGGACTCTTCCCTACGAACATGTCACGGAGACAGGAGACAAATGGTGAACACTGGCCCTTGAGAGGATGTTGCCACGGTTTTTGGATGAAAAAAGTCTTGAAAGGGGAAACAAGGAAACCTATGTTTGTATAATCCCAAAGTTTTGTTCACGTCTGCTATTAAAGGCAGAGAATGAATCTTAGAACTTACTTCATTGTATTTGCTTTTGAATCCAGCCGAAATTATTGAGACTACTGCATGGCTTTGGAAGATGTATTTGTTTTCTCTGTGTATTAGTCAGCTCTCATCACTGCAGCAGAAAAACCAGCTGAAACAAGGTTATGGAGAAAAGGTTTATTGAGAGCTCACAGTTAGAAGTTCAGCCCATAATGGCGGCAAGGTGTGGTGGCAGGGCAGGTACTGAACAGGTGGCTGAGTCTGTGGCAAACAATGTCACAGCCTTACAGGGCAGGAGACAGAGACCTTCCTGGAACTGTGGGGACGGGTTAAAAAAATAACCTCCAAAGATCCCCCCCCCCCACAGCATCCATTCCACAAAGCTGAGTCCTGCCCCCAAAGTTCTATGATCTCCACAAACAGCGCCACCAGCTGGTGACCAAACATTAATATGCATGACTTTTGGAGGGGGGCGTTTTGTATTCAAACCATGACACTTCGGGAACTTGAGGTTACTCAATTATTAACAGCTGCCAGGATGGACCTGTGCGTGTGCCCCTTACCAGAACAGCCCTTTCTGTCTGAGAGGGTCTGCTTGTCAACATTACTGGTCAGTCTTGTGACAGCTTGTCACATGCCCAGCCATTCATATCAGTAAGACCCAACCCCACAGTCACAAGGTGACATTTTGTAGGCAATATTGCCCTTGGCCTACTCCTAAGAAAGCTATCGCTTAATTCAGTGAAGTTTTTAGAGAAGTCCTAGAATGCGCCCCTCCAAGGACATGAGTAAACAGAAAAATCCTAGCAAAAAAAATGGTAGCACTTTAGATGAAACTTAAAATCAAGTAATCCATTTACCTTTTCCTTGTAATTTATGTTTCTGTCATGAACAGATGGCAGTTGGTTTGAAGAAATGAAGTTACTGACACCATACATTTACTCGTAGGACTTCTAATAGAAACGAAGTAGAAATCATGAAATAACTTCTTACATTTGAAGCATTTGGCCAGCCACTGATCCTACAGCTAAGACAGGATGGTAATCTCCAGTGGGGGCTGGGATTTAGCTCAATTGGTAGAGCGCTGCTCTACTGTCTCTGAGGTCCCAGGTTCGATTCCTAGCACCACAAAAATGGGAGAAGGACGTGGCAATCCACTCCCAAGGCAATCCTGAAACAATCAGCCATTGAAAACCCTTTGAGGGTCGCTATGAGTCTGACATGATTCAATGGCACCTAACAACAACAACAATCTCCAGTGGAAGTTGGACTAATTGTGAAGAACCACAGCGGATGCAAGCAAGCCACTCTCTGAACCTGCCACTCTGGTGAGTTCACCAACAGCCCCTGTCTCCCCAAACCTAATAATCAATGTCGCTGATATCCACCCTAATGTTCTCAATTGGCCAGCAACCTTCACACAGCCAATTGCTCCTCCTTGTTGCAACACATCTCTCACCGTGCTACTCTCTGACTTTCCTCCTCGCCTACCTACCTGACCTGCCTCGGTTTCCCTATTGGCTCTGTGTTCTCTCCTAGGCCTCCAAACACTGGAGGGACCCAAAGTTCAGCCATGGCATTGCTTTTCTTTTCAGCCCACACTGATCTCTTACAGGGGGCCGAAGGACGACCCCAATCCCCCAAATATGTCAACATCCTGGCTGCAGGGAGCTGTGGACATCACCCAATGACCACAGAGTGACTACTACCTTATGTGGCAACATGGGATTGGAGATTTTGAGAGGAGACTCTTATCCTGGACTACGCTTCTTGTTGTTGTTGTTAGGTATCGTCGAGTCGTGTCTGAAACATAGCGACCCTCATAGGGTTTTCAATGGCTGATTGTTTCAGGATTGCCTCGGGAGTGCATTGCCACGTCCTTCTCCCATTTTTGCGGTGCTGGGAATCGAATTCAAGACCTCAGAGACTGCAGAGTGGCACTCTACCAACTGAGCTAAATCCCAGCCCCCTGGACTACGCAGGTGGCCCTAAATGCAATGACAGGTGTACTGATAAGAGGGAGGCAGAGGGAGATCTGACAGGTGGAAGAGAAGGCGGCGATGTGGCCACGGAGACAGAGGTGGGAGTGATGTGGCTTCAAGTCAAAGAGCACCGAGAGCCATCCAAAGCTGGAAGACATAAAAAGGATGCACTGTCTCCAAGAGCCACCCACGGAAGCCAGGCTCTGATAGGTTTAGGACTTCGAGTCTCCAGAACCGCAAGAAATCGTTTTCAAGCCATCAAATTCATGACAGTGGCCCTAGGAAACTAAGAAATTCTCTGATCTGGCCTACACGGTCTTCCGCTTCCAGACACACCTGAAAGTACTTATGGCTTCTATTTTCACAAGTTATAACTGCATGGGTATCAAGGGCTCTCTTTATGTTTTTTTGGTGGTACTATGGGTTGAACCCCGGGCCTCGCGCTTGCATGCTCTGCAAGTGCTGGTCCACTGAGCTGCACCCCCAGCCCATTTTTTTACTTTTTGAGACAGGGTCTCGCTAAATTATGCAGACTGTCTCTGGTCTCGAACTTGCGATCCTCCTGCTTCTGTCTGCAACGCTGCTGGGATTACAGGTGTGGGCTATGGTGCCTGGCTCGTCAAGGTCTCTTCTTAACTGCTCATTATTAACATTAATGGTGATTATTGTTGTTGTTGTTGTTAGGTGCCATTAAGTAGGTTTGACTTAAAGCAACCCTATGCACCACACAATAAAACCCTCCCTGACACTGTGCCAGGCACACAATCTTTTGATGTTTGAGCACGCTGTGGCATCCACTGTGTTTCTTCTCATTTTGAGTCATGCCACATCAGCAAAAGGCGGTCCCAGAGTCTCTACTCCATTCCTGTCATTAAGGTGTACTCTACTTTTTTTTTTTTTTTTTTTTTTTTTGTGGTACTGGGGGTTGAACCCAGGGCCTGTGCCTGCATGCTCTGCAAGTGCTGGACCACTGAGCTGAGCCCCCAGCCCATTTTTTCTTTACTTTTTGAGACAGAGTCTCGCTAAGTTATGCAGACTGCCTCTGGTCTTGAAGTTGCAATCCTCCCACCTCTGCCTCCAGAGCCACTGGGATTACAGGCATTTGCCACCATGCCCAGCGCTAGGTCTACTCTACTTTGAGGAGGCAACTCTTCCCCAGTTGTCTCTTCAATACCTTCCAGCCCAGTGGGCTTAATCTCTGCCATTAACAACAAACAACAATCTTTGACAGTGTTTCTCTGCTATTCACAGGGTTTTCAATGGCTCATTGCTTTAGGAGTGGGCTGCCGGGTCCTTCTCCCTAGGCTGTTTTAGTCTAGGAAGTCAGCTGAGACCAGTTCACCATGGGTGACTCTGCTGGTATCTGAAACACCAATGGCCTAGCTTTCAGAATCACAGCCACACTCAAGCCCCACAGCGTGACACGCTGACAGGCACATGGGGGAACAGGGTTTGTTCCACTCACCTATCATGCCTTAGTGTCCTCTGTATTATTTTCATAAACAGTATCTCAGCACAACTCTAATTGCCCAAGGCAACTATTATTTTCACGTTTTACACTACTCTTCATTACCAAATGATAATATAATGAAGGAGACAATTCGTGTTTCAAAAAGAAATCAACATGTAACTGGATGCTTTCATAGCATTCTTTTAAGATATCCGAAAATGCAAAGAATTGTATGATTAGAAACATTTTGTGCATCTGAAAGTGAGATTGGATTAAAAGCACTGTATGTTTATCACAGATATTCACAATGTCTCATACCATAAATCCTCAAATGATAAACAGGTTCGTAAGAGGATTTCAGTTAACGATGTCCTCCAAGCTTTTATTTCCTTGATATAAATTTGTTGGCCAGGACAAACCTTCTGGGAGATTTGGAGGAAGAAACAGACTTAGAGAAGCCGATACCTCATTGTTTTTATTTTTTCTTCCTACTCTAAGATTTCACAATGGGATTTACATTCACAAATGCTTCATATACACAGACATCAGTCCTTACAAATTGCTGTGTGAATGAATGTCTTCTTTTCTCTTTTGGCATCTTTCTGCACTGGTGAACTCATCCAGTCTACTTATTTGAATTAAATGCCAAAGGCTGGGATTTAGCTCAGTTGGTAGAGCGCTGCTCTGCAGTCTCTGAGGTCCCAGGTTTGATTCCCAGTACTGCAAAAATGGGAGAAGGACATGGCAATCCACTCCCAAGGCAATCACAAAACAGCCATTGAAAACCCTGTAAGGGTCACTTTGAGTCAGAACAACTCGACAGCACCTAACAACAACAATATGGGAGAAGGACATGGCAGCCACTCTGGAAGCAATCTCAAAACAATCAGTCATTGAAAATAGCAGAGAATCTCTGACATGGTGCCAGGCATGGCAGTGTCGGGAAGTGTTTCATTCTGTTGTACATAGGGTCACCATGAGTCAGACCCAACTCAACGACACCTAACAACAGCAGCAGCAGCAACACATGAGGGCAGCCCTAAACTTCACACGTCCAGAGGGGGTCTGACCCTCGGGCTCCAGACGCACACGTGGAAGGACCTCCAGGATGTGCCCACTGGGCTTTGCTCACTTTTAACATGACCAGGACAGAACCTGGGGTTCCCCCAACTCACTGCACAAAACCACTCCTTTGTCACTCGTCTCCAATACAAGGACACCTCTGTCGACCCTGTGGCTCACGCCAAAGACCTGGAGTCAACCTTCCACTCTTTCTCCTGATCTCAAGGGAAGCCACCTGGCAAAACAGCTGTAGACCAGCTATGTCTTTACTCCTCAAATGTGGGAGTTTCAGAATGATAGCAAGGGAGGTAAGAACAGGTGATTAAACGCATGTGTGAAATACTAAACTTGAATATTCACTCTGATCCAAACCTTTTGTTCCGTATTATTTTTTAGGTTTGGAAAGACGGAAAATGTTGATCAAGTCCAGTGTTGATTATAAAACATTCTCATTTTCCAGTAAGAAAAAAAAAGAGAAACAGTTTTTAAAAGTCTATTGACATGAATTAACTTCATAGTTATACACTGGAATCGTATGTATTTGTTAAAAAGAATAAAGCAAGCCAGAAGCAGTGGTTTACATCTATACTCCCAGTACTCTGGTGGCTGAGGCAGGAGGATTGGGAGTTCAGGGCCAGCCAGGGAGCCAGGCCTACGTTCTGAGACCTTGTCTTCAAACAAACAGAAAGAATAAAGCAGACCTACATGTGCACAAGAGAAAAATAACCAGGAGGTGCTATCAAAAACAAACCTATAAAAAAAGGTACAGCAAGATCATACTTTTGAGTCTACAGGATCACACGTGGTGCTACGACCCTACCGTTGCTGAGCCCAGAGCCTCACAAGGCTGAGAGCAGAGCTATCGATCGATTCTCGAGTGACAAGGCCTCTTCTGCATACTGTGGCAGGATCTTTCCCACCCTGGAGAAATGCCCAGGTCTTCCGTTCTGTCGAGTTGGGTGAGCATCTTCTTCCCTGTCAGGATTAGCATTCTCTCCCACACTCTAAGACCCCAAATGGGTAAATCAGAGAATTACTGATATCAGGCCTGCAAGAGGAGACAAAGTACTGAAGGAAGAAAGAAATAATTAAAGAACAAACCAAAGCAATGTTTCTCCAAGAAAGCAGCCTTGTGCAAGTGGGAACGAACATCCTGGCCAAAGGACAGGCCGGATGGGCTGCTCTGCTGGGCACCTCACCTCACTTCTGAGCACCATCTTGACACCAGGTGGGTTGGATCCGAAGGCAGGGCTGGCGTTACATATTCTGGTCCTCTGTGTGTTCACAGCAGGGGATGAGAACCAAATACCCCTCTCCCCATTACCATCTGCACACCTCCAATGAGGAGAGCAGAGACGAAGACGATGGGCCGCGTGGTACCACCCGATCTTCTGAGAGCTAACGCACATTTCCTAATGTCCTAACAATGTCCTAACTCAAGACCGAACACCATTGTGGAGGTACACAAATGTTGCTATTTCTAGAAAAAAGATAAAAATTCAAATTATACACCCCCAACCTACGAGCAGGTGTTCCCTCCTGGGGTACAGACCGGGAAGTCTCCAGCTCTTAATTAACAGGTCTCTGTAAACACTGCTCAGCACAGAGCACACATCTGTTTATACATCAAAGACAGCTTCTGTGTTGCATGATTGTGAGGCACCAACCTCCCCCACTCTATCCACAAAGGATACCCAGGAACCCCTGTGGCAGCTGGAGAGAGCCGCTAGGTTTGGGTGTTTTTCTCAGCACATCATCATGCTTAAGTGTCTCCTCGTCTTTGGAGAATGAGTACCACGCGTTAGAATCCTGTGAGCTTTTCTTCTAATTGTGCCTCCTCCTGTATACGTTTTCCATAACAAAAAGACGCCCTAAGTTTATGCAGAGGTCTCCCCTCTGGAAGGAGGGATTTGCAGACAGAAACATGGATAGGTACACTGGAAGCCCAACAGAGATCTGGTGGCATGACAAACCCTAATGAAAAGCCAAGCTACCCATAGGAAGGCACAGTACGCGTGTTGACGATAGAAGCTTACATTAAGGCTGTGAGTTCCCACATAGACCCTGCCCTACTGAACCATGGCTAACGCCTTCTGTTTTCACACCTGCAGAAGGATCAGAATCATAGCTGGCAAACCCCAAGGTCTGGAAACTTGGATTCACTCTAGCAGCTTTGCTTTCTCCCTGGGGGCAAAGAGTGCAGTGCACGCAGCCCTTGCTGTGGCGACACAGGCACCCTTGCCATGCATCCGCCCGGAATACAATCGCTGCTGCAGAGCCCTGCATGTGCTGTAAATACACTTTTTAGGGGGGTTCCTATCACGTTTCAGTGCTCCTTTTATAAAGCCCTACAGGAAAAACATTCCCTTGAGCTATTGGCATTAGGCGAAGCCAATTTCTGCTTCTCCTGAGACGTGGGAATGTGTCTAACTTGGAGGCCGTATGAATCTTGTCACTGTGTTGAATACACACCGGCTTGAATACATGTGCACAGTCTTGAACAGTCCACTTCCCGGAGCCAAGTTCTTCCTGGCCCGTCTTATGATTCCACTCCACTTTTCTTTTGCCTTGATTTATTTCATTTTATTTTCATCTTACTGAATTTTATGGAGTTTTGGTATGCACTTCATTTTTTTTTAAGAGAATAGAAAACACATTAACTTCCTAAATATTATCTGTAACGGTTCATTTGATTGTCAGCCTGATTGGATTAAGAAACCCGCATCTGGGCGTGTGAAGCCCGTCTCTGGATGTGCCTGTGAGGTCATTTCAGAGACAATTCAATCCTGAGGGCTGCAACCTAATGAATGATTCATCCTTTGATGGATTCATAATATGGTGGCCTCACTTGGAGGTGGCCAAAGGTAGGAGGCGGGGCTTAGTTGGAGGCAGTAGGTCCTTGGGGCTATATCTTGCCCTTATCCTGACCCCGGGCTGTATGTCCCATTTCTCTGCTTCCTCTCTGCCATGCCTTCCATGACATGATGGACTGAGCCTCTGAAACCATGAGCAAAAATAAATCCTTCTTCCCTTAAGTTGTTTCTATGAGGCATTTTATTACAGCGATGAGAAAGGCTGTTGTTGTTAGGTACTGTTGAGTCGGTATCTGACTCATAGCGACCCTACGTACAACAGGCGGAACACTATTGTCAGTGCTTCTCTGCTATTCATCGGGTTTTCAATGGCAGATTGATTTTGGGAGTGGGTTGCCAAGTCCTTCTCCCGATGAGAAAAGTAGTTAATAAATATCCAAAGGACCAGATATTATAAGCATAACAGCTTTAAGATTCGTAACTGAATGAGGATTTTAAACCTAGGAGACATTTTTAGTCCAGAAGCGGTCAGTGGTTACCTGTAAACATGCTGGTAAAATAAATGAAGTGTGAAGCCCATTTCTTTGAGTTAGAACCTTTACATATTGACTAAGGCCCCACTCATGCGGTTGTTCCACTGATCTTGCAGTGTTTCAAGTCAACAACTGGGCTTCAAATTTTGTGGCTGAGGAATAAATGGGCTTCATATCCTAATACTTTGTTGTTGTTAGGTGCCATTTGGTTGAGTCTGACTCATAGAGACCTTATGTAGAACAGGATGAAACACTATCCAACACTCTGCTATGCCTGGCACTATTGCCAGTGCTTCTCTGCTACTCATAGGGTTTTCAGTGGCTGATTGTTTCAGGAGTGGGCTGCCCGGTCCTTCTCCCAAGCCTGCAGTACCCAGTATTTCCAAGTGGTCTCGCATCCAAAGACTAACCAGGCCCAACCCTGCTTAGCTTCCAAGATCTCAGGTGCCAGGGTGGTATGGCTGTGGACAGTACACACTTAGGCAAGACAGAGACAGGATAGTGAAACAGTCTCTTCGTACAATTATTTAATCAGATGTTTTATCCCATAGCAGCCTATCCATGACATCTTCCATAACTCAATACTACTGTTGTTGTTGTTGTTGTTGTTGTTGTTGTTGTTGTTGTTAGGTGCTGTTGAGTTGGTATCCAACTCATAGTGACCCTCTGTACAACAGGCAAAACACTATTGTCACAGTGCTTCTCTGCTGTCATAGGGTTTTCAATGGCGGATTGATTTTTTGAGAGTGGGCTGCCTGGTCCTTCTCCCAAGTCTACAGCACCTGGTGTTCCCAGGTAGTCTCCCATCTAAGTAATAACCAGGCCTGACCCTGCTTACCTTCTGGGATCTGAGGGGATCAGATGCCATAGGGCTACAGCTGTAGGCTCAATACCACTGTTGTTGTTGTTGTTGTTAGGTGCCGTCGAGTCAGTATCCGACTCATAGCGACCCTTATAGGGTTTTCAATGGCTGCCTGTTTCGGGATTGCCTTGGGAGTGGATTGCCAGGCCCTTCTCCCATTTTTGCGGTGCTGGGAATTGAACTTGGGACCTCAGAGACTGCAGCGCAGCGCTCTACCAACTGAGCCAAATCCCAGCCCCAATACCACTAGTCATGCCGAAATGTGGCTATGTCTAAAAGATCTTTTAAACTAAAAAAGTAGTATTTTCTTGCCACGATGTGTTAGTCAGCTTTCCATCACTGTGACAAAATACCTGACACGAACAACCTAAAAGAAGGAAAGGTTTATTTGGGCTCGTGGTCTCGATTGCTTGGCCCCGTCACTGTGGGCCCAACATAAGGCAAAAGATCACAGCAGAGAGCATGAGGTGGAACAAAGCTGCTCACCTATGGCAGGCCAGGAAGTGGGTGGAGGAGGCAGGGGATGAGATAGAGCTTTCCAGGCTGCACCCTAAGGACCTAACCACCTCCAGCTAGGCTCCACCTCCTATAGGTTCCACCCCCTCACAATGACATCATCAGCTGGCAACCAAGCTCTTAGCATAGGACCTTTGAGGGACACTTCAGACCCAAGCCATACCACGAGGAATTCTACAGTGTCTCATTATACCACATGCCAATAACTTTCTAGTGTTCCAGAAATGTCCTACCAATCTGCTCTCTCACTATTTTGGCCCTGAACCAGACATCTCCTTCCCAACCCTGAAGTCCAAGAAGCACCACGTTAATCCTCCCAACATGCCCAGGGACTCCCAGAATGAATTACATCACGTCTTGATGGTGTCTCCACAAGGGAAAGGAGTAACTCACATGGTGGCTGTGTTAGTCAGCTGTCATCATTGTAGCAGAAAAACCAACCTGAATAAACTTATGCAGCAAGAGACTTTGGGGGGTGCTCACAGTTAGAGGATCCGTCCATCATGGCAGTGGTAGGACCTGTGGTAGACGACCTCGCAGCATTGCACAGAAGAAGGCAGAAAGAGCTCTGGGCTGCAAGTCCAGGGTAAAATCCTTCAAGAGCCCGTCCCTAGGAATCCACTTCCCACAAAGCTAGATCCCTCCTCCCAAAGCTGCCACAGCCTCCACAGACAGCGCCACCAGCTGGGGACTGAATGTTGAAGCACATGACCTTTGGAGGACGTTTTATATTCAAACCATGATGGTGGCCTTTTGTCCTTAGGCTGTGAGAACCACACACTCTTTCCACACTGTGCTCACAATCCACTTAGTTAAGTGCAAATTTCTCACCTCTCGCTTGATCACACCCCACCTTCAGACTGGTTTTTGCCAGCCTGGTGCCCACCTGCAGTGTATGTTTCTGGGATGCCCCTGCACCCACCCTTCCCCTCACCATCGCAGCTGAAGGTTCTGAGCCTTCTGAATGCCATCTGTGGGCCCAGGTTAACAGTCTTGAACAGAGAACTTCGTGGCAATGGGTCTCCCTGTTATCCCCATGGTCTCCTGATTGCCCCACCCTGGTTCCCACCATGGGCATAAGCTCTGTGAGAAGAAAAGTCTCCGCCTGGCCCAGCCAAGGCATTTGGTAAACAAAGTACCCCTCCAACAAGAACAGCTTTCTTCTCACTGACCACGTAAACCCAGATGATCACTGAATGCAAATGACGAGTTCAAGCATTTCCAGAGCACAAGCAGATTTTCCTTCCTATATAACTATTAGATAAAGAAACTCAGGCCAGGCATGGTGGCACAGGCCTTCCTGGCACTCAGGAGGGGGAGGCAGGATCATGAGTTAGAACCAGCCCAGCCTACACAAGGAGACGCTGTTGCAAAAACAAAGAAAAAAGAAATCCAGAAATTTGGAGGTGGTTTCTTGGAATGCAGTCAAATATCATTAATAAAGAAATACAGACAAGGAGGCAAGTGAAAGAATGAATTAGAAGACAGAGAAATTATGATAAGTTGCTAAGTAGCCATGTGTCTATAATCCCAGAGAATCAGGAGGCTGAGGTAGGAGGATTTTTGAGATCAGAAGCAGCCTATGCAGCTTAGTAAGACTCTGTCTCAAAATTTTAAAAAAGGGGGGGAGCTGGGGTGCACCTCAGTGGTAGAGCAATTTCTCAGCATGTGTAAGACCCTGGTTTCAATCCCCTAGTACTGGAAAGAAAGAAAGAAAGACAGAAAGAAAGAAAGAAAGAAAGAGAGGGGGGGAGAGGGAGAGGAAGGAAGGGAGGAAGGATGGAAGGGAAGGGAAGGGAGGGAAGGGGAGAGGAGAGGAGAGGAGGAAAGAAAGAGAGAGAGAAAAGGAAAGGAAAAGAAAAGAGAGAGAGAAAGAAAGAGGAAGGAAAGAAGGAGAAGAGGAAGGAAGGAAGAAGGGGAGGGAGGAAGGAAGGAAACAAAAGAGAAAGGAAGGAAGAAGGAGGGAAGGAAGGGAGGGAAATAAAAAGAGAAAGAGAGAAAGGAAAAAGAAAGAAAGAGAGAGAGAAAGAGAGAGAAACAAAGAGAAAGACAAGAAGTAAGAAAAAGTGGAAGAAAGAAAAAGAGAAAGAAAAGTGAAAAGAAAAAGGAAGGAAGGAAAAGAGAAAAAGAAAGAAAGAGAAAGAGAAAGAAAAAGAAAGAGGATGAGAAAGAGAGAAAAAGAAAGAAAGAGGAGAGGAGAGGAGGGGAGAAAAAGAGAGAGAGAAAAGGAAAGGAAAAGAAAAGAGAGAGAAAGAAAGTGGAAGGAAGGAAGGAGAAAGGAAGGAAGAATGGGAGGAAGGAAGGAAGGAAAAAGAAAGAAGAGGAAGGAAGGAAGGAAGGAAGGAGAAAGAAGAGGAAGGAAGGAAGGAAGGAGAAAGAAGAGGAAGGAAGGAAGGAAGGAGAAAGAAGAGAAAGGAAGGAAGGGAGGACGGAAGAAAGGAAACAGAAAGGAAGAAGGAGGGAAGGAAGGGAGGGAGGAAGGGAGAGAAATAAAAAGAGAGAGAGAAAGAAAAAAGAAAGAAAGAGGAGAGAAAGAGAAAGAAAGAAAGACAGGAAGTAAGAAAAAGTAGAAGGAAAAGAGAAAGAAAAGTGAAAAGAAAAAGGAAGGAAGGAAGGAAAAGAAAAAGAAAGAGAGAGAAAAAGAAGGAAAGGAAGGAAGGAAGGGAGGGAGGGCGGGAGAGAAAGACAGGAAGTAAGGAAAAGTGGAAGAAAGAAAAAGAGAAAAGAGAAAGGAAGGAAGGAAGGGGAAGAAAAGGAAAAGGTTGCTAAGGACAGCAGTATAAACAGAAAGCGCTGCATTTATTAACTAAACGCAGTCTGCTACCATTCTCCATGTACTTTTACTCAGCTTAAAACACGGAGTTTTTCAAGACAAGGAGTCTTATTACCATTTCCTCGGTCAGCAAATTGGATGAGGTCAACACTTGTCATTGTTGAGGTTTTACAGTACTCTGATTCGGGCAGACGAAACCAAGCATAATTAGCTGGTCTTTCTGAGATTTTCCTTTTCAGATCCAGTGTGGTTAAGAATCTTGAATTCTTTCTGAAATACTCATTCTATGCCTGTCTTGTTCAATGCTTTCTTCTCGGCGTGTAGATCTTTTTATGTTTGATCCCATTGTTGCAGCCACTATTTCTTCTCCTCCTGAGTCGTGCCACATCGGTAAAGGGAGGTCCTAGGGGCTTACTCCATTCCCATCATTAAGGTCAACTCTACTGGCACCTAGCAGGAGCTCAGTAAATATGGAAGAATAGGAGAGAGGAAGAGAAAGGAGGAAGGAAGGGGGGAAATGGAGAGGAAGGGAAGGAGGGAGGGAGGGAACAAGTAAATCCTGCTGCCCGCTGTGAGGTCAGTGGTCTGCCCAGGTAAAAGCGGCCTTCGGTGCCCACGCTTCCCACGCCTGCCTGGTAACTCAGGAATGAGGTGTTAGCCGGCTCCCTGGGCCAGCATCTACAAGCACACTCTCTGATCTACGTTTATGGTAATCACGATAACCTTAGATTCCAACCTGTGGACTCCCAATACCCCTTAATTGTCTCTGAACTGGGGAAGGGGAAACAGTTCACTGAGCTCCCAATGCCAGAACTCTGCCCTCAAAGTTTCCATGGCGACCCTAAGCCCTTTACGGCCTATGTCCTTGGGGTTCATTTTTAATGCCTGGGGACCTATGGGAATGCACAGCCCACGGCTTCTCCCAGCCTCTGCCCCAGGGTTTGCCTCAAGCTGTTCTCTCGAGTGCAATTCCCTCCCCTCCACCCCAGTATGATCAAATCCTACGCATAGTCCATTTATTTGAATGCAGAGGCCCAGGGCAGTCGCTGCCCCCAGCTGAAGCAATTCGCCTCCTCCAAACTCCTCAGAGCCCCTCCCAGTGTCGTCTAAGGCAGAGAAGGCCCTAGCAGATGTGTGTCTATGGGGTGAACTTCCCTGCTGTCGTTTCTTCAAACAGGATCTGAAGGAACTGGCGGGGACTAAAGAGCTGAGAGAAGAATCAAGCATATTTGGTAAAATGAGCAGCCTGAGGAAAAACAAAACAAAGTTAAACAAAACAGGGGCCGTGACTGTCCATTTACGTCCACGCAGAGCAGAGGAGACGCAGAGGTGAGGGTGTAAGCTAAGAGTAGAAAAGGACATTGCACAGTGAGGCAGAAGGGACAGTAAAATCTGTGCTTCTTTCTAACAGCCTCAGAAAGCTCATAAAAGTCAGAATAGGGAAGAGATAGCTGTTATCTGAGAGAACATTTATTAGGCAAAGAGTCTGACATAGTTCTCAAATCCTACTTAATCCACACATACCATTTGGATTAGGGTTTAATCCCTGGTTATTTTCTTTATCTCTTTTTTCAAATTCTTTCATAAATTAAGCCAAAGTTTGAAATAAGGTTATTACAGGTCTAGGATATCTATTCTATGGGTAAGAGAGAGGTCAGGCGCGGTGGCGCAGGCCCGTAATCCCAGCAACTCGGGAGGCGTGGGCAGGAGGATTGTAGGTTTGAGGTCAGAGATAACCGGCATAACTCAGCAAGATCTTGTCTCAATTTAAAAAATAATAAGGGACTAGGGGTACAGCTCAGTGGCAAAGTGCTTGCAAAATGTGTGTGAGGCCCTGGATTCAGGCCCCTAGTGCAAAGGAGGAGAAGGAGAAGGAGGAGAAGGAGGAGGAGGAGAAGGAGGGGGAGGAGAAGGGAGGAGGAAAAGGAGAAGGAGGAGGAGGAGGGGAAGAGGAAAGGAGAAGGAGGAGGAGGAAGGGGAGGAGGAGGAAGGGGAG